>QFDD01002522.1:0-24925 GCA_006871305.1 Vachellia collinsii | reverse complement strand
CAAGTTTTATTAACAGTACTCAAGTTTTGATGGTCAGCACTCAAGTATTGTACTAAGTACTTGAGTATCGAGGCCTTAGAAGAGGAATAGACAAGCCAGTACTCAAGTTCTCCTTATAGTGCTTGAATATTGTGACCATAGAATTCAAATTGGCTCAATAGTACTCGAGTTTTATTATTAGTACTCGAGTATTGTGATGCTGAGAATATGAACAATCTTACCAGTCCTCAAGTGTTGTCTTCTGTACTCGAGTATTGTTGAAGCTTTGAATATGATAGAACTTTTGCAATTCTCAAGTATTCTATATGGTACTCGAGTGTCATGAGCACTTCTTCTCATCATTGAATATTAGATCCAGTGATGTTCATCATCACTCGAGTATTGACTGTAGTACTCGAGTATTGTGCCAAACTTTTCAAATTTGCTCTTTTCTCTTGCCAGCACTCAAGCATTCTTAGCATTCTTATCAGAAAGCTCGAGTATTGGTCTTTTGCTTGAGTTTTCTTGAAAGTGATAAGCTTTTCTTTAGTAATACTTCCATCAAAACTTGAGTGTTGCTTAGAGTGATTGTTTCTCTATTTTTCAATAACAAAAAAGAGACCTGCAAAAACTTGATAGAATGCTCTAATGCCAAAGTTACTAATTAATCAAATTTTAAAACAAAATGAATTTTACTTACAATTTATTAGGATTCACCATTCCCAATTCCCTTCGTTTGTTCATGAATTGTTCTCTGGCAAGTGGTTTTGTGAAGATGTCAGTCACTTGAAGATGTGTTGGTGATTAATACTAATATTTACATGGTTTTCCTATCTACTTTGGACATTTTGTGACATTTTTACCCTATCTTGCATGCATTTATGCCTTTTTTGTCTATGTTGATCCATGCATTGCAAATTTGCTAATATAAGGGAGAACATGAGTAAATTATCTCATCCAATTGTACTTGCATTGAACTTCAGTGTCTGATTCATTGACAAGGCTCTTTGCTTTTGCTGTAGGCATTTGGAAGAGATCTTTAAGCCTAAGACTGAGCTTTGAAGGAGCTGGAGTTCATTGAGAGGAAGGAACGCAAGTAGGAGGTGCCACTGTGTCTTAAGAGTTGTCACTCAACCAATTAAGTCACGACTTTGACATCATTCAAGAATGTTGTATGTTAAGTCATGACCTCCGAGCGTGAAAGTGCAAATGTGCATTTTGGATAAGGTTAGCATGCACCTATACCTAAGAAAGTAGCCACCAAGTAAGGGGACCTCTATATTGCAAATTTGTATGTTTTAGGAGCTCAGCCCTTCTCTCTTAAGCAACCAACAAGCACCATCCATTTTATCTCACTTCTACTCCATTTCTCACCATTCCAAACTGATTAATCCATTCCCAACACTTTTTCTACACATTTTCATACCCATTACCATCCCTCTCATGGGAAAAAGTCTCAGGAGTGATTTCTATGTTTTCTGTAGCTATGAGAGGCCAAAACCTTAGTCTCTTGGTGATGGAGGATAAAGCTTGAGGTCATGGATTCACTGGGGAGTATTCTTAGTCAAATCTCATGTTTAAACACTTGAAGAGATTTCTAGATTTACGAATTTCCACTACTATGTTTACTGTGATTATAGATTCATAATCTTCTGATTTAACTTTCTATTTGTATTGGATGTTGTTTCATATATATATATATATATATTTCATTTTAGATCCCTTGTTTCATTTAATTGTCTATGATTGTTGATAGTTAGATTGTAACTTGGTTTCTATGGTTGTAATTGCAATCCATTAAGAGCATGAGCACCATCCATTCATTTTGCACTCTGAGTGGTTTTTAACAATGTTTTAAGAAGTGTTAATCAACTTGGATTCAAGTGAGTTTTCATTAATTAAATCATTGGACATAAGCGATTGCTTGGGGTTTTCATTCATATTCAGAGAGACTAAGCCCCCATATCAAATTAAGAGCAATGAAAGCTGATTTTCCATTACCAAGAGTATATCTCATCACATACCATTTTAATCCAAAACATATTTTCATCTTTTGCAAAGACCAAAAAGATTTCCCTCCTGCATTGTTAAGTTTTCTGCACCGCTGTTTTCTTAAATCAAAACCCCCCTTTTTATACCCAATTTAACATGTTTTTAATTGCCAATTTAGACTATGATAATCAATAAACTGCTCCTCAAGAAGAATGGTAAGTTGCCCACTATACTACATTTTTTTGGTGCAATCATCTTGTATTGAACTAGAAGGCAAATCTCGTTCCCATCAATGGTGCTTTTGTTGGGAAGCTAAGTAATTGATTATCTAGTAATTGGTTATATCACCATTGTTGGCCTGGGTCAATTCTCGTTGAGTTCTAGATTTAGCTTTAAATTTTGACATTGCATAGCATATAAAATTTTATTGAAATACAAATAAATATGTTGATTTTATTTTATACTTTTACATTTGCACATTTGCACAATATTTTGCATTTGTTCCTGCTTGATCCTAAGTGTTTGGTCAACTGCTAAAGATTTTGTATGTTTGTACGTAGTTTGATAGCATCTGGCTAAGTGACTTGGTGAGTTTTTGAATTGTTTTTCTAGAGTAGCTTTAAATATATTTGAAGTTGCAACCTTACCCCTTGTGTCATGACCTAAATCCCTTTTCATTCCAGGATTTGGTCTCGGTACATTTTAGGTCGCGACCTGATTATGCTTTTTCAACCCAAATTTTTATAAGTATTTATCCTTTCATCACAACTATTCTCAATACACTTTTAGTCGCAATATGGAACAAGAAAGTCATGACTTAAGTGGCCTCTTTTACTGAAAATCTAGTTTAAGTGTCTAGGTTTGTTGTTTTTGCATAGCTTCATCTTTTGCACATATTTTGAGAGTGTATAGCACTTATTTCACCTTAAACTCACTTAACACTATTTTAATTCACTAGGTTTGCATTCATTTTGATCTTGATACATGCTAAATATCAATTTTGACTACAACTTTTCTCTCATTTCATCCCTGAGTACTTGTATGTGGAGAGGGCATAGAGGTAGGAGAGGTAGACTAATTAAACCTCCTAATACACCTACTTTTCATAATTTACCCCATTCATCCAGCCAGAGTGAGGAGATAGAAGAAGAGATTATGACTGAAATACCTAAAAATGGTGGTAATTGGAATAGGAATGAAAATGGACATAATCAGGGTCAAGGAGAGAATAATGGGCATAATAGACTTAATGGCCAACCTATGGGTAGGACTATTAAGGAGTTAACACAATCTGATATGATGAACATAAAATATTTTTGGTGTTTTCAGTAATTGAAAGTGTATTTTGGATTAAAAGGGAGTATAATGAATAGACTCTTAGTGATGGAAACTTAACTTTCCTTGCCTTGACTTAATTATGGGAGATCAATCCTTCTGAGTTCAAGTAATAAACCCTAAGCAATCACTTAAGTCCAATGGTTCAATTAATGCAAAGCAATCACTTAAGTCCAATGGTTCAATTAATGCAATTTTCTTGAATCCAAGTCAAACAACATTCCTTAAAACATTGTTCAGTGCCACTCAGAATGTAGAAGGAGTAATTGATGTTCATGCCTTCAATGAATTGCAATCACAATCATAGAACCAAATGAACAACTAATCACCAATAATCATTGATAACTAAGTGAACACAAGGAATCAAATCTGAAATACATAAATTCTAATCCACATGAACAACAACCAATCCAATTACATAGAAAAATCATAAGTTCACAGATCTGTAAACATCAATTCATAGTAGCAGAAGTCTTTAGATCTAAAGATCTCTACAAACACTCAAAGACAAGATTAGGCTATGAATACTCCCAATGAATCTCTGGCTCAAGTCTTGATCTCCATCACCAAGAGGCTAAGAGTTTTAGCCTCTCACGATTCCAAGGACGTAGCAGTTATCACCCCTACGTTCTGCCATAAGAAACTGAAGATGAGAATGGAAGAAGTGCAGCAGAGAGTGATTGGAAGGTTAGGATAGTGTGGGAGGAGAAATTGGAGATGAAGTGTTGGAAAGATGGAAGGATATCTGCACAATGGAAGGAAAGTTTAGAGATGAAGAATGTCTCCAAGATTTGCTCTCTGAAATGTGCAGAATGAGGTACATTTTCGTGATTGTTCCCTTTTAGTTAGATGGTAGCTGCTAAACTAATCCCAAAATCCATAGCAGCATTTCCACATGAGTATGCCGTGACTAATATATACATATGTCGTGACTTAAACGGTATATTGTCACCACTCATATAAAACCTGTCTCAACTTTTGTGATCAGCAAAGCCCCAGAAGTTACAAGAAAGTCACGACTCCTTATTGTTGGTCGGGAGAAAAAGGGTCCAGTGGCACTACTCTTGAATGTTTCTTCCAATTATGAATTACATTCCCTTCAATTTCATCCTCGAACACTTAAATATCTACCCTAGACATCTGCAACAAAAACAAAGAAGACCTTGTTAAAGCATCAAACACTGGAGTTCAAAAGCTTGTACAGCTGAGAGAGAGACACAATTTACTCATTTTCCCCTTTGTGTTATTGTATATGCAATGTATGACCAACAAAAGCAAGAGAGGTTCAATTTAACACAAGATAGGGTAATTAAGCTACAAAATGCCCCTAAGTCGAGTAGGAAAACCATGTAAATATTAGCGTTTATCACTCCCCCACACTTAAATCTTTGAACTCTTGGACAAAGACTTGAATCATTCCCAAGAAGTTATGAGGACAATTGAGGAAGACGGCATGCTCAATAACGAATTTGTGATCAAATTAACCATCATCCTCTAGAAAAACAAAAGATGATAAAATGAGCAATGCCAAATGATTAGGTGCAACATCCAATTGATTCTAAACACATGAACATCGGGGATTCTCTCACGGGGTATAAGTGTTTAATCACTCTCTCTCCTTATTGGGGTCCTTTGCACTCAAAATTCAAGTAGAAAACACCCTACTATAAGCTTGTAATAGTTCTAAAATCTCCATTATTCTTGCATCAATTCAATGAATCAAGAGGACTTAATGGCTTGTAATGATGGAGATATGCCACATGGAATAGATGAAATAGGGAAATTAATGTTATGTGCATGCATGCTATCGATCAATGACTCAAGGGTAGAATTTAATTATCAGATGAAGCCTTTATGAAGAATTATCCATAATGCCTTATTTTATTTTATTTAATTTTTCTCTCTCTTTTTTTTTTGACTTTTTTTTATTCTTATAGTCATGGCATTCTACTATAAGCATACTTCTTTTCTTCATGTACAAATTCAAATTTAATTCTACTAACATGTTCTCAAGTTTCTAAGAATATATGCATACACAACACTTGGTGAATGGCTCAAAAGGGTTAACAAAGGGTGTAAATGACGTGAGAGCTTGTGTTTGGGGGAAAGAAGGTTTAGAAATGAATGCCTCCATCATGTTCATTGCATTAAAACATGTTATGCTTTGACTAAGAACTAGAACAAGTTCTAGAGGATGCAGACCACATGAATAATCACTCAATATAAAGAATTCAGGCTCAAAGATATCCTTCCAACAAGGGTTCACATCCCTACTGTTCATACATGAAGTTCCAATGAACATGTACTATTCACAAAACATTAAAACACTTATCATAAGAAGTAAAACTTTTGATCATGATTAAAGATTATCAAGAAAGTCATTAACGAACATACAAGAGTCCCAAAAGTTCTTGTAAAGTCTTAAAGAATGTCATTTCCAAAAGCCAAAATTACAAAAATTTAAGGTGGGAATGATTTCCTTGGTTTAATGCACTGAAATTGAATTGAAGAGGCCAAGAAATTGCTTGAAAAATAATACAAGGGTAGCTTAAAGGGATTTTCCACACAGCAATGCTTTAAGGAAAAGGGAAAAATTACTCAGATGCAAAAATTATTCTCCATGTCACGACATTTTGTAACAATGTCGTGACTGAAATTTTGCCGAGAGCAAGCGTAAGCATCAGAGGAATTCATGTCGCGATATATATAGGAAGTGTCGTGACATTTGTTCCTCAGAGGTTACCCAATTGAAAAAAAATTTCGAAGCCTGACACTTAAGTATGCAGAATCTCTTCAATATGCATTAAAGCTTAAAATTCATCCAATGTACAGCAATTCACCACCCAAAACAAGATTGATGATGAAAGATTCGATTTAAGAGATTTACAAAACAACGAATAGGACATATCACAAACACATCACAAGTCTCCGCCACACTTGAACAATGCATTGTCCTCAATGCAAAAGGATTGAAAGGATGAAGGATCGGGAATAAGAACCACATGGGAAAAGGAAAGAAACAGGCTAAACCATCATTTGCATTCATAAAGAAGTACACAAGTTTAAAATGAAGCCATAAAAGTGAAGTTCAGAAATAAAACAAACTACAACTGAAAGTGCAATGAAAAACAGAAAAACATTACATAGATCACTCCTCTCCGCCTGCTCCACCCTGAGGATCTGCCTCCTCTTCTCCTACTTCAGCATTGCCTCCCTCCGCTACAGGCTCGCCAGGTCCTGAAGGTTCTCCTGGTCCAGTTGGAAAGAAAGTGGTCAAAGGAATTGAGCTCTGCCAGAACGCTTCTTCAAAATCGGGGGGGAAGATCCACTTGGAGTGCTTTGGCCATTTGAAGCATGAGAGGATCCATGAACCTCTGTCGGTGGAATTTGTTGGCCATCATCTGCTGGTTCATGGATACGACTTGATCGGTCAAGATGGCAATCTGCTCACTACGGGAACTGAGAGTGATACCAGCATCACCCTCTTCAGTGGTCTCAGTGGGCTCAGCAGGCTCCTCCACAGCCGGTCTTTTCCCTTTCTTTCAGCTCCTACTTGATTCAGCAGTTTCAGGAGTAGGTCTCGGGGTAGTGAACATCCGTGTGGTAACGGGGGCCAGCATAAAATCCACCTTGCTCTCAACAATCTTCCAGGCTCTGCAAATGTCGATGATGAGGTGAGGAAAAACCAGTAAGGCATAGGCACTGTTAAGATAGTGCAGTATTTGGTCCCGAGTTATCACCGCTATGTCAACTGGCTGACCGGTCATGAGAAGGGACAAGAGTAGGGCCCCTCAATAGGAATGTTAGAGATGTGGGCGAGCCGGTGAACATTGTAGGTCATGAAATTGAGAGTGATACCAGCATCACCCTCTTCAGCGGTCTCAGCGGGCTCCTCCACAGCCGGTTTTTTCCCTTTCTTTCGGCTCCTACTTGATTCAGCTGTTTTAAGAGTAGGTCTCGGGGTAGTGAACATCCGTGTGGTAACTGGGGCCAACATCAAATCTGCCTTCCTCTCAACAATATTCCGGGCTCTGCAAATGTCGGTGATGAGGTGAGGAAAAACCAGCAAGGCACAGGCACTGTTAAGACAATGTAGTATTTGGTCCCGAGCTATCACGGCTATGTCAATTGACTGACCTGTCGTGAGATGGTACAGGAGTAGGGCCCCCTCAATAGGAATGTTAGAGATGTGGACGAGCGGGTGAACGTTGTAGGTCATAAAATTGAGCCAAACCTTCACCTCTTCATTCATGTTCTTTCTCTCAAAGAATTGCTTTTCTCCCTTCTTGGTCCAGCCAACATTCTCTACCCCTATTGCTACGAACGCCTCATCCCAGTGAACAAGATCCAGGTTGATCCTTAGGGGCTGAAATTGACACCACTCAACTGGAGGTAACTTGTAGAAGTTGTGGGTATCTGCAACATTGATCGTGAATTCCTGATTCCAAAAACTGATACCAAGCTCTCCCATGGTGGAAGAATGCAAGTAGAATTCCCCGAACTACTGTCAGATTTGCTGAGGTTCCTTTCTTCATGAGTTCACCGAGCCCTTGGACTACCCCCTGCTGTTGAACTTCTTGAATTTTTCACAAACTTTGAAGATAAAACAGAGAGAGAAGAATAATGAACATGGGAATATATCCTCGTTTGGTCCTCTTGACATACGTCCAGTCCTTAGAATCCTTTGAGCTTTTCAAATCCACTAATCAATAAATATTACAACAACAATGAAGGAAGACTCTCCCCCTTCCTAACTCAATTCAACCCACTGACATTTTTACTCGTGTCCCTTACACTCAAGATTCTCTAATCTTGAGTAACTCTCACAGAATGAATGTTTGAATAGGAATATTCTCCTTTCTGAGAATTAAATGATGAACACTGAAGTATTTATGACCAAGGGAATGAAAACAGAGGAGGCAGATGAAGAACAATAAATGAATATTCCAGTAGTTGTGTTCCCTACTTTCTGGACTTGAATGCTTCTCCTTATATAGTTGGGAAGTAATAAATGTTCGTTAGAAACATTCAGGTCTTCGTTACTCACATCTTCTTCGTTTAACTTCTCATACTAAATGCTTCTGACACGAAGTATGGTCGTCTCTGTGATTATGTCCATTGAATCCTTTTTCGGTGAGGCAATCAAACGTTCCATACTCTATTAATCATTAAAATAAATGAGCATTTATGAGAGCAGATGAGATTCAAATAAATGAAGCATAAAGAAGGAAAGATTTGAGAATAACGAAAAGCTCTGACACTCTGCATTAGTGCCAGTAAAAGACTATTCGAGTGATAACAACAAAACTCGAGTGTTTGAAGAAATAATAGTGAAGATTTCAGAACACTTTTGTTAAAACTCGAGTTTTGAAGTTAAAGCGTGAAAGTTTTCTCAATACTCAAGTGATTATAAAGAAACTCGAGTGTTTGTAAGTTAATTTGAGACAACACTTTCAATGCTCATCGAGTTCTGACAAAAGTTTTGTCAATACTTGAGTTATAAACAATAAAACTCAAGTTTACATAAGTTTATGTAAGCTAAAACTTTGCAAGTTCTTCGTTACTCAAGTTTCATACTCTAAAACTTCAAGTTTTAAGTATTTGAAATCATCACTTTCATTGCTCATCGAGTTTCATTTGACGTATTCAACCTGAAAACAAATTTTAGGCTTGATACTCGAGTTCTGCCTTCACAGGACTCGAGTTTTAGCAACACTTTTGTTGAAACTTCAAGTTTTGAAAGAAGTACTAAGGTTCAAACGATTTTCATCCTTCAAAACTCGAGTTCTGCTTCTCATAACTCGAGTTGTATCAAAACTTTTGTTAACACTTCAAGTTTTGAAAAGAAGTTTTGTGGTTCAAAGACTTTTTAGAGCTTGATACTCAAGTACTGCAAGCCATAACTCGAGTTTCAACAACACTTCCAGTGAAACTTGAGTTCCATTGAAAGTATTGGTTTCTAAAACAATTTTGGCACTCGAAACTCGAGTATTGTCACTCAAAACTCGAGTTGTGTCAACCCTTTTGTTAATGCTTGAGTTGTATTAAGAGTTTTAGATTTCTGAAACTTGTTTCAATACTCGATACTCGAGTATTAACCCTCAGAACTCGAGTTTTGATAACACTTCCATCAAAACTTGAGTTCTCTTGAGAGTGTTGAATTTTGAAAGCATTTTTACACAATGGTACTCGAGTATTGACCCTTATAACTTGAGTATTCTCAACACTTTCACTAAAACTCAAAGATTACTTAAAGTGTTTATGAAAACATTGAATTTTATCATAAGTTCAAAAACATAATTGTCATTATCAAAACATTATCTCAACAGTATATGCGATGTATGACCAACAAAAGCAAGAGAGGTTCAATTTAACACAACATAGGGTAATTAAACTACAAAATGCCCCAAAATCGAGTAGGAAAACCATGTAAATACTAGCGTTTATCACTTGCTCAAGAAATGTCAAGACTTACAAGCATAGTTAAGAGCTTGCGACCCACAAAACCTCAATCCCTTGCCATGGTAGCTTCTTCTTGTGGGGATTGTGACTCCCCTGTGCATATTACTCAAAATTGCCTTGTACCAAGGAAGAGATGGGAAATATTCACAAAGAGACCCCTTCTCTAACACCTACAACCAAGGGTCAAGAGACCATCCTAACTTCAAATGGGGTGGGGGAGCCAACAAATACACTCAATTCCAATTTGGGCAAGGAAATCAATTTCAACAAGCGGGTGCTTCATCAAGTGGCTACCAAAATCATTCTCTAGTTGCAATGCACCACATCTAATAACAACATGGTTTCTCAACAACTACTTAGAGCGGATGATTCACAATTCATCATTTTGAAATCTTTTCCCTTGGAGGTTGAATCAAAAATAATTTTCCAAGGACTGCACTATAGGGTGCAACCGCGGGTCATTCTCTCAATCGGAGCCTTTATGTTGATGTCATAGACTAACTACGCGTCATGAAATGCAAAGCTGAATTGAACAAGGGGGTTTTGAGTGCTTTCAATCATGGTAAATATTAAGAGGAAATATAAAAATGTACTTCTCCTTTTAATCCAAAACATTCGTTCATCAATTAAAAAGACCAAGAAGATTTACTTCCTACATTTTCTCTGTTATGCATCACAATTTTTGTTTTATAAATCAAACCCCCTTTCTTTATGCCCAGTTGAACATGTCTTTAATTGCCAATTTATGCTAGGATAATCAATAAACTACTTCTCAAGAAGAATGATTGGTTGCCCACTATACTACATTATTTTGGTGCAATCATTTTGTATCGAATCAGAAGGCGACATCTCCATCTCGATCACACTTCTTTTGAGCTCCTTGACTCTACTAAATATGATTTATCCTTGAGTGCATACGATGCACACTTTGCCTCTCTGTCCTTTGTTTACTCTTTTTCCAACTCTTGTGGTAATGACGTGTCATGTGTTAATTCTATAGAAGTTGACAACATGCTTTCTGTGTCACAAGATCTCTCTTTTCACTTTGATTTTGAGTCTTTGTCTGCACTCACAAATAATATTGCTTTTGGCAAGGAAGCTCCAGTTGGTTTTGCAGGTACTCAAGGTAATGGGGGTGCTGTGAGTGGAGCTAAACAAGTAGAAAGCAGCACCAGTGGCCATAAAGTCGTGACCTCATACTCTAGCTGTCACACCTTCCTTTTCTAGCTTTATCATACACTAAAGAACATAACTAAAATACTTGAGACTATTACATAAATTATAATCAGTCATCCAAATGAATTTCAAAATTTCTCACCCGAGTTAATATTCACTTGGTAACTTGCAAATTTTGGCCAACTATGAAAATTTTGGGTAACTTACAAAATCCCTACAGACCGAAATGTGACAGAAAATTTGCAAACATGTAATTTTTCAACTTCTACCTTCATATGCATTCATAATCATCTTCCTAGACAATTTCCCCATGATTATTTGGCATCAAAACCTCCCTTTCCATGTAGACCAATTTTGTGCAGCCCCTCATGAACAGTAACTTTGTGCCAACAATTCATACACAACTCAAACAAGCACAAAGCAACTATCAATGAACTCCAAATCATGCATAGAGTTGATTTTTAGCATCTGTTTCATCTAAATCTCACTCTTTCTCATTTTTCTTTCTCAAAACCTAAGCTTTATTATCTTCATAATAGCCCATACAACCACTTTTGGAGAAAAATAAACCAATAGAATTGGAGAGAAGAGCCTAAGGATCAAGAATATAGGATATTTCAAGCTTGGAACATGGATTTACCTTGAGGTTTGGCTTGAAATTTGCTCTCTTTGCTTCCTCTTCCTTCTCCACGGTCTTGCACAAAAATATGGAGGCTTGGAGAAGCTTTTAGACACTTATAAAATTTGCACAATTGTCTTAAGTCATGTGGGGCCCAATTCTACTGACAGAGTAACTTTACACTGATAAAGCAACTTTATACTGATAAATTATACCAATTTATGATAATATCTTCATTTTCTTTTCATCTTTACATAAGAAGAGCACAAGGGTCAAGATATGGATAACTGGTCTTACTTTACAAAACTGAGTTTCCATAAAGTTACTTTATGGCACCGGAAATACTTTTTGGGAATTCCTTGATCACTTGACTGATTTAGGGTCATTAAAAATTGCCAAAATTCATCTAATACTCTCATGATTTTTCTCTCCCTAATTTTCTTTCTAGAACGCCGTTAATTAATTTTTGAAGAAGACCCTAATTCGAGGTTTTTCCAACCGTTTTTCTTTCCGATTCAGGAAATTGTTTCTGACTTTCTCTTGGAAACAATTTTATAAGTTACTAGAATTTCCAAGCTATTTTCCACCTTCTAAAATCAGATATTTGAGGCCTCCGGATGCTTTAAATAGTTATATTTGACTAATTATTTATTAAATAGTCAAATATTAAATAACCTTTAAAATTCCAGTAAAGGTTATTTTTTCATTTTGACTTAAACCAGGCCTCAATTACTAATCTGTGAATTTTTCTCTATCTTTTGGGCTCTGTGAAATTTTCTAATATTTTGGTCAATTATCCTTTAACTTTTTCAAATTTACCAAAATGCCATTACTTTTCCAAAATGACCATTTTACCCTTATTTTTTCTACATTTTGGAAAACGACATTTTTACCCCTCCTTTTCTTTCTACTTCCATATTTACTCTTTACTTTCACTCTCCAGACCTTTAGTTGCTCTGTATTTATTTGTTTAGCCTTCATTTTCAATTATAGAAAGTTGAGGATATTACACTAGCTACCAAGACGACCTCTCGGTACATTTTCTGTCGCGACATGAAGAGGAAAAGTTGCGACCTAGGACCCCTAGAGTAGCAATTGAGGTTAAGACACCACTATCCTAAGAGTTTAATTTGTGGTTGAAGGGCCACCTCTTTCTCCCACCATTTCTATTTCAACAAACTCCAAAATTACACCTCATATTTTGTAAATGATCTAATGTCTAATTGTGATGTAGGTATGGAGGTGTAGTCACCCATGAATGTTGCTTCTTTGGGTCAACACAAGCCTAGTGCAATATTTGAGTGGGCTTAAGCTATTGATGCAAATCAACACAGTTTTGACAAGTGCATTCATCAAGATTCTCCAAAGGGAAGTGCCTCTAACTCTACTAATGGATTATTCTTGATTCCCTCCTTTATCCAACCTCCTACCTTATAACCTAAGGATTTGCCCCCTAATTTGAAATACGCTTGCTGATAATAAATTGCCTATTATTATTTCAAATTCTTTGACTGATAACAAAGAGGCTAATCTATTAAGTGTCTTGAGTTAAAATATGGAGGCTTTAGGGTGGCAACTGTCTGACATAAAGGGATTGGATCCCACTGTGCATACCCACAAAATCCTATTGATTGATGATTCTAAACTTGTTAAACAAAGCCAAAGGAGTTGAACCCTTTAATTTCTGATGTAGTTTGGAAGGAGGTTGATTAGCTTTTGAGGGTTAGCATTATCTATGCCATTTATGACAGTGAGTGGGTATTAAATGTGCCAGTAGTACAAAAGAAGATCGAAATCACCGTTGTGAAAAACAAGACTAATGAGCTCATCCCGACTAGGGTGCAAAACTCATGTTGAGTTTGCATAGAGTATAAGAAGCTTAACGATGCCACTAGGAAAGATCACTTTCCCCTACCATTTTTTGACCAAATGCTTGAGAGGTTAGCAGGGAAAAGTCATTATTGTTTCTTATATAAGTACTCAAGATATTTTTAGATCCCTATAGATCATAGAGGTCAAGACAAAACCACCTTCACTTGCCCATTCAGTACCTATGCTCACAAGAGAATGTCATTTGGCCTTTGTAATGCCTCTAGCACATTCAAGAGATGCATGCTATCTATATTTGTTGAATTCATTAAAAAATGCATGGATGTGTTTATGGATGACTTTATCATCTATGAAAATTTTCTTAATGAATGTTTTCAAAGTTTGGACAAGGTCCTAGCACGATGCATTGAGAAAAAGCAAGTTTTAAACTATGAAAAATGCCACTTTGTGGTTGATCATGGCGTTGTGTTGGGACACTTGATCTCCTATAAGGGAAAAGAGGTGGATAGAGCAAAAATTGAGGTGATATCTTCCCTACCCTAACCCACAAACTTGAAAGATTTGAGATCCTTTTTATGACATGTAGGATTCTATAGAAAGTTCATTAAAGGATTTCAGTAAAATAGCTCTACCTCTATCCAAGTTGTTACAAAAAGATGTTGATTTTTGTTTTGATTCTTCTTGTGAGCATGCATTCAATGAGTTGAGGAGTAGATTGATTTCCCTCCTATTTTGAACTCACCGAATTGGGATTTACCCTTCAAAGTTTTATGTGATGCATCTAATTTAAGTGTGGGGGCCATGTTAGGTCAAAAGGATGGTACTATTTCAAAAGTAATTGCTTATACCACTAAAACTCTTGATGTTGCTCAGAAAAATTATATAACTATTGAAAAGGAATTACATGCAATTGTGTTTACACTTGATAAATTTAGACAATATCTTATCAATTCCAAAGTAATGTATATAATCATGCCGCTGTCAAGTACCTTTTCCACAAGCCTCAATTGAAGCCCTGGCTTCTAAGATTGATGCTATTGCTTCAAGAGTTTGATGTAGAAGTAAGAGACAGAGCTAGAAATGTAAATCACATTGTGGATCATCCAGCATACTGCCTCTTGACACCAGGGGAGTATTAACTTCGAATATTATTTGTGATTCATTCCCTGATCAATCTCTATGTTTTTTATCTGTATCACAACCGTAGTTTGCACATTTAGTCAATTATCTTGCTGCAGAGTTAATCCCTTCTGACTTGACTCCATTTCATCTGTAAAAACTCAAGACTGAGGCCTCATATTATATTTGGGATGCACCACATCTATGGAAAATGTGTTTAGACAAAGTGATAAGGAGGTCCATCCCTACGATCGAAGCACAAGCTATATTGGAGGCTTGCCATAATACCGGTTGTGGGGTCCACTTCGGGGCTTGGAAAATAGCCAGAAAGATATTGGACGCTAGATTTTATTGGCCTACTCTCTACAAGGATTCGTTTAGATTTTTAAAGGCATGTGATTCATGTCAAAGATTTGGCGAGGGGAAGCAAGAAACACGAGATGCCACAGCAGCCTATCCATTTCTGTGAGGTTTTTTGATACCTGGGGATAGATTTTAAAGGGCCCTTTCCACCTTCTAATGGTTACACTTATATTCTCCTTTCCATAGATTACCTATCTAGGTGGGTAGAGGCCATCCCATCCAGAAAAGATGATGCACCCATAATCACCAAATTTTTGAAGTCCACCATCTTCAGTCGATTTAGTGTACCTAAGGTATTGATTAGACTAGGGCACTCATTTTTGTAACAAGCTCCTTAGTAACTTGTTAGCAAAGTATGGGGTGTCCCACAAAACCTCAACCCCCTACCACCCACAAACCAATGGCTTAGCCGAAATCTCTAATCGAGAGATGAAGCACTTTTGGAACGGATTGTCAAGTCCTCCAATAAGTACTTGACTTTGAGATTGGATCATGGCTTGTGGGCCTATCAAACTACATTTAAGACTCCAATTGTTATGTCGCCTTATAGGATTATCTATGGGAAATCATATCACATTCTAATTGAACTTGAACATAGGTCCTACTGAGCTATAAAGAGCTGTAATGTTGATTTAGAGGAGACTGTACTAAATCATCTTCTTCAAATCCAAGAGCAAAAGGAAATGCAGTTAGACAGTTATCACAACTCTGACACATACAAGCAGAAGACCAAGCTTATCCATGACTCCAATATTTTGGGGAAGCATTTCAAGGAGGGTGACAGAGTGTTAAGGGACTAGGCCAACTTCAAATTCAAGAAGGGAAAATTTAAGACAAGCTGGGATGGACCATACGTGGTGGTTGAGGTACATGACTTTGGGATGGTAGAGCTGAAGGAAGAGACCTCGAACAATATCTTCCAATGCAATGGTCATCTCTATTCAGAGCTTGCTGAGCCAGCTTGAGGCTAGGTCAACCCTTTCCTTCCTCATTTACTTTTCACATGTCTTTTATCTTTATCACATTATTTTTCATGTGACTATACTAAGTTTTGAAAGGGATGTACTAGTAGACAGAATAATGGGCCATGCTGGCTAAGGTAAGTTGCAAAAGGTTATTGTAACTTGTTTCAATGGGCCATGCTGGCTATGCCTTGTTATGTTGCAAAGTTTTTCTTAATCTTCCATTGCTTGAATATAAGTTTTTGTATTGAGTTGTATGGGCATAGAGATGGATTGCTGACTTAGATTGCTTCATTAGGCATTTTGGGATAGCATGAGTGGTTTAGTAATCTATTGGGGGATGATCAGGATTTAGAAAAGCAAAAGTGCCTCATGGACTATGGTTGCAACCTCAAACATTAAAGTTGCAACTTTAAGAGTTGTCATGGATAAGCTCTCTATGCTTATTAAGTCATGACTTTAGAATTTTAGTCGCACCCCCTTGCTCTAAGCCCTAATTTTTTTCTTGTGTAGGTCACGACATATAATCGTGTAAGTCATGACCTGAGGCTGTAAGTCAAAAACCCAAGGGCATTCATGTCATTTCACTCCCTTTTTAAATGCCCTGAACCTCTCCCTCATGTGTCCTCTTATTTCCTCCACACCCAGTAGTCACAACCCTTTGCTCTCTCCTCCTCAAATGCTGCAACCCTTCCCCTTCCATCAGCCATATCCTCTTCCTCCCTATAAATACCTCTCCTACCTCCATTGCTCCCATGAATTGCTCCTCTCTCTCTCTTTGTTTGTTATGATTCAGACATGGGTGTCTCCTCCAGTTTTCCTTTTTCTCTATTTCTTGGAGCAACTTCTATTCCCACTTTCTTAAGGTATTCTTTTTTTTATCATGCTATTTGTAGATGAGTGTAGGTTGTTTATTTTGTTAGGTTTATATTTGAAGTTAGTGAGATAAGTTTTTGCTACCATTGCTATTATGATTTGTGTTTGAATGCTATTTTTGAAACTCATTACTACAGATAGGACTGATTTGCTCTGAGTTTTCTATTATGAAGCTGGTTTTGAAGTTCAAAAATCTAATTTTCAAAGTTTTTGGGTTTTACGTCGTAACTTACTCACACAAGTCACGACCTAAACTGCTGATTTTTTGAAGGATTGCTCCCGGTACAATTTAGGTCATGATCAATGTGACCTTAAGTTGCTACCTAAACTACCAGAAGGAGTTTTTACCCATTTTATCACATGTTTTCAGAGCCAAACTCAGTTTCCACCAAAATTTCAATTGATTCATCCATTAATTAACTCAAGGATCAAGGAAGGTAGTTTTCATAAGTTAGTTCTAGCTATTTTTTTCTCTCTTCCATCTCTTCTTTTAGGTTTTACTTAATTTTTCTTTGTTTATTTTGTTCATCTTTCCCTAAGGAAAATGGTGCTCACTAAGACCTGAATCTTTGGAATGAGTCTGATGAAGAGCCCTTAGTCCATCTGTCAAGGGCTGAAGCAGTAAAGAATTTTGTAATAAGGGGCAATCCAAGAGCGCTACTTCCCAAAGACTCGTGAGTTCTAATTCTAATGTAAAATGGGACTTGCTCTCTAACAATATTCACTATGGTGAACATTTTAGTGTTAGGATAGGATTTCACCAAGAGGGGGGTGAATTGATCTAATTAAATTTTTGCAAACTTTTGAAAATAAAACAAAGTGAAGAATAGTGAACACAGTGATTTGTCCTGGTTCGCTCCACTTGACCTACGTCCAGTCCTCAGAATCCTCTAAGCTTTTCAAATCCACTAATCAATAAATGTTACAATAGCACAGAAGGAAGACTCTCACCCTTCCTAACTCAAATTAACCCACTGACACTATTGCTCGTGTCTTACACACTCAAGATTCTCTAATCTTGAGTAACTCTCACAAAATCAATGTTTGTATATGAATATTCTCCTTTCAGAAAATTAAATGATGAACACTGAAGCACTTATGACTGAGAGAATGAAAAAAGAGGAGGTAGATGAAGAACAATAAATTTGTATTCCAGTAGTTGCGTTCTCTGTCTTCTGAACTTGAATGCTTCTCCTTTTATAGTTGGGAAGTATTAATTATCCATTAGTAACATTTAAGTTTCCATCACTCTCATCTTCGTCGTTCAACTTCTCGCATTAAATACTTCTAACACGAGGTATGGTTGTCTCTGTGATTATGTCAGTTGAATCCTTTTTTGGTGAGGCAATCAGATGTTCCATACTCTATTAATCATTAAAATAAATAAACATTTATGAGGGTAGATGAGATTCAAATACATGTAGCATGAAGAAGGAAAGATTTGAGAATAACAAAAAGCTTCTGACACTTTGAGTCACTGTCAGTAAAAGAAAACTTGAGTGATAAATAACAAAACTCAAGAGTCTGAAGATATAACAATGAAGAATTCAGAACACTTTTGTTAATACTCGAGTTTTGGAAGTAAAGCTTGAAAGTTTTCTTATTACTTGAGTGATTATAAAGAAACTCGAGTGATTGCAAGTTCATTTGACACAATACTTTCAATGTTCATTGAGTTCTAACAAAAGTTTTGTCAATACTTGATTTGTAGATCATAAAACTCAAGTTTATTGAAGTGACCTGTAAGTTAAAACTTCGTAAGTTCTTTGATACTTGAGTTTCATACTCTAAAACTTCAAGTTCTAAGTATTTGTAATCAAAACTTTCATTTTTCATCAAGTTTCACTTGAAGTTTTCAGTTTTAAAACAAGTTAACACCTCGAAACTTGAGTTCTGTCTCTTCAAAACTCGAGTTGTATCAAAACTTTTGTCAACATTTGAAGTTCTGAAAGAAGTTTTGTAGTTCAAAGATTTTTCAGTGTTCGAAACTCAAGTTCTGTCTCTCAAAACTCAAGTTGTATCAAAACTTCTTTTGAAACTTCAAGTTGCGAAAGAAGTTTTGAAACTCACTCTTCGAAACTCGAGTTCCGCTTCTCATAACTCGAGTTCTATCAAAACTTTTGTTAAAACTTCAAGTTTTGAAAAGAAGTTGTGGTTCAAAGGATTTTCAGAACCCGATACTCTAGTTCTGCAATGCATAACTCGAGTTTTCATAACACTTCCATTAAAACTTGAGTTCCATTGAAATTTTTCATTTTCCAAAATAGGTTTAGCACTCGAAACTCAAGTTTTGTCACTCAAAACTCGAGTTGTCTCAACACTTTTGTTAAAACTTGTGTTCTACTAAGTGTTTTGGATTTATGAAACTTGTTTCAACACTCAATACTCTAGTATTGACTCTCAGAACTCGAGTTTTGACAACACTTCTACCAAAACTTGAGTTCTCTTAACAATATTGAGTTTTGAAAGCATTTTTACACAATGAAACTCGAGTAATGAACCTTATAACTCGAGTATTCTCAAAACTTTCACTAAAACTCGAAGATCACTTAAAGTGTTTGTGAAAACATTGAATTTTATCATAAGTTCAAAAACATAATTGTGATCATCAAAACATTATCTCAACATTTAGTTCACTGTGGTGAACTTTCCAGAATGCACTTCGCCAGGGAGAACTCTAAACTTCGACGTGAAAACTGTGTGGTCAAATTTTTTGGCTTTCAGCAGAAATTTTGAAATTCATAACTCTTTCCACACAAGTTCACATTAAGCAAACTAGGACTCTACAGAAAGCTTACGAAAAGATCTGTTTGCATGCAAAATTTCATGGTCATTGGACTTCATTTGCTCAATTTATCCTACTTTGTCATAAATAAGGGCTTTGGACCCTTTTAGCCAAATTGCATGCTTATCTTTGCTTTCTTTATGCAATTTACAATACCACACACTTATTCACATCATCAAGCACATAAATGACATAATGTAGGGATTTAATTGACATTTATCCAATGTTGCATCCATATATAATAAGATACACAACATGTACAACTTTTCTTTTTACATTGGAAGCCACCCACCTTTTTCTCTTACACCTCTTGCCCTTACATCTTGAGCTTGTCCCTATGGTTAGTCATTGGAAATAATGACATCTCAAAGAAATCCCAGTAGCAAATAATTCTAACTAGCACATCAACATGCATGATTATTGGAATGTAACATTAACATGCCATGACAATTTAACAAAACCTTACTTTCTCACATTCACATACATTGCATAAGGCCAAGGCACATCAAGTTTTGCATAGCTACAACCATGCACAGGTAAGGGACAACATGTCATAGGGCTACAACCCACATCAATCATGGCCAAACAACACATACAACAATCGAATGCAATGTAAATGTCAAAGTTAGAGAATTTGCTACGTTGAAGCTTTAACTTTCCAATTGAACTTGACATGGCCTCCGCTAGCACTTTCAGACTCTTCTTAGCACTTTGGTACTCCTACACATTTCATAAAGTTCTCAACATCAATATTGTGCTATTACTAATGCACCATTATCCTTAACACTTCATGAAGATCACTTAAGGCTCTTAGCTTCTAAATTTGGTAAATGGGGTTCTAATGCTTCTAGAATTGTGTTTGAGCTTCTACCCTACAAAATTTTTCATTTTAAACTCAATTGAAGTGTCAAAACACCCAAAATCATACTCTTTCCCTCTTGAACCTCAACTTCACGAAAATAACTTGAAATTGGAGGAAGTGGAATTTTGCAAGATTTCTTTGCACATAAATGAATAATTCCACTCCTACACCATTTTCCAACCATTATATAACATCAAAAAATTCATTCTCATACAACATAAATTTTGTCCAGTAGCAAGGGAGGGGTTTAGTGGCACAATCTTAAAATAAACTCAAATCAACTCAAGCTAGTTATCAACATGTTGCAAATCAAGTCTTGAGTTGATTTGTGGCACTTAATACTTCTAATTCTTGCCAATTCCCAATTCTCTCATAAACCCTCATAATCACAACAGCCAAGATAATCCCTCATCAAAAAATATAAACCAATAAATGAGATATTAGTGGTCATAAAAGATCTCTATAGGATGAATAAAGCTTAAACACTTACCTACCTTTGATTTGAGCTTGAAATCTTCTTCTCTTCACATTGAGCTCCACCTCCTCTCCCTCACTCTTGGCTGCTGTTGGCACAAAAATGGGACAGAAAATGAGGCTTGGAGGCTTTAAAAATCTGTTCATATGAATTTTAAGTCACTGTGGGGCCCATTTGTACTGCCAGAACAACTTTACACTAATAAAATCTACTGCATGGTTTAATATCTTCTCATTAATCTTGATCTTTACCTAAGAGCTTGACAAGTGGCAACTCTCTAACCCCACAACTCCACTTTTCCAAAAATACCCTTACTTTATCTGATTTTCTGCTACTGAAAATCCTTTTTGGAAATTTTCTGATGGCTAGGGCCATATCAGACCCTCAAAAAATCCCATAACTTACAATCTAATTAGGGTAATTTTCTTTCCTCAAAATTCATTCCGGAATGCCCTTAATAAATTTTCTTTCGAAAACCCTGATCAGGCGATTTTCGGCCTTTTGTACCACCGTTCTAGCAAACTGTTTTAGACTTTCTGCTAGAAACAATTTTATAAATTATGGCACTCCAAAAAATATTTTTAGCCACTTTTACATTACATTTCTGAGGCCTCTAGATGAATTAAATAATAATATTTGGCTAAAAACTCATTAAATAGCAAAAATATTAATTATTGTAAAAAATTTCCGCGAAGAGTATTTTTGTCCACTTTAACTTAATTGAGCCTCAATTACTTATCAGTGACTTTTTCTCTACTTTCTGTTGCCCAGGGTCATTTTTTGGTATTTTGGTCAAAATTACCAAAATGCCCTTGACTTTTCTCAAAATGACCATTTCGCTCAGGGTCATTTCATTACTTGCAAAATGGAACATTTAGCATCTCTTATGATTCTATTCACTCTTTGGACCCTTTATCACTATGTAGCCACTTTTTTAGCCCTTGTCCTCTGTTACAGAAAATTAAGGTTGTTACACGTATTTCAATTCTAAGCAACCAAGTCATATCCTTACACCAGTAGGTGAAGGCCAATGAATTCAAAAGACAAGGTTCATAGATCCTTTAATGCTAAAAATGGCACAATCTCTCTGAGTGGACTTCCCTTCAGGATACGAAGAAGTGTTCTGGCAAAATTTTGTTCCTTCGACGAGCTTATTTCAAGAAAGACTGGGGTGAACTTCAAGTAGTGGGGATGCTGAAACTCAAGAAGGAGGAGAAGAAGTTGAAGGTGAAGAAGGAGCAAGCAGAGAGGAATATTTTCTTTTTTTTCTTATTTTGGTTGTATTTTGTTTTTTTCTAAACTTAGGCCATTTGGCCTCTTTAGCTTAGTTTTCTGGTTTGCTTTTGTATTTCCTTTTGCATTTTATTGTGTTTATTTTTTCCATCCCAATTCTCAGTGTAGTAGGGACACTCCTGTGTTTAAGTGTAGGGGGAGGAGTTATTATGAATTTGATGATTGTGGTTCATTATGCTCATTCATTTGTGAAATCCAATATTTTATCACCAATCTCTTGTTTTAACCTCAATTTTTGCAATGAATGACTGTATATTGGATAATTTTGTTTTATTTTTTATGCATAGTGAAGAGGTTTTGCATGCTTAACTTGTTAGGTTTTTGAAATCTTCATGTTTGGTAGCCTCTGTGCATGAGAAACCTCTACATAATCAGTCTAGGTCAAGACATGAGAGATTTTTCTTGAAAGGGGAAGATCTCTAGGAGATTGAGGTCGCGACTAAGTTTACTTTAAGTCGTGACCTAATTGCCCCTGATGCTCAACTTTGCTCTCGGTACATCTGAGGTCAGGACATGTATGGTATAAGTCGCAACTTGGTGCCTGAACCCTTGCATGAGTGTTTTTCTCTTTGTTTAAAGCATTACGGTCTAGAAAAACCAATTTTGGCTACCTTTCCATTCTTCTCAAGAAATTTCATGGCCTCTTAATTTAACATCATTGCATCAAACTAGGAAAACCAATCTCATCTTAAATTTTTGGAATTCTAAACTTTGGAGGTGATTTTCTTATTATTTTACAAGTGCTTTTGGGATTCATGTATGTTCTTTAAAACTTTTCTCGACCAACTTTAATCATCATCCAAGGATCTGCTTCTGTGATAAGTGTTATGATGCCTTGTGAATAGTACATGTTTATTGGAACTTTATGTATGAGCAGTAGAGATACAAACCCTTGCTGGAAGGACATCTTTGAGCCTGAATTTTCTATATTGAGTGCTTATTCATGTAGTTTGCATTCTCTATAACTTGTTTTAGTTCTTAGTTGAAGCTTAATGTGTGTTTATGTGATGGGCATGATAGAGGCATTCAGTCCTACACCTTATTCCCCAAACACAAACCCTACCTTATTTGCACCCCCCTTTGAACAATTCGCTGAGTCTTGTGTATATGCGTTCTTTTAGAAACTCAAGGCATCTTGATAAAATTAAAGTTAATGATATTCACAAAGAAAAGCTTATTATATAGTAGAATGCCTTCAGATCCAAAAAAATTGAGAAAAATAAAGGAAAGAAAGGAAGAAAAATAAATAAAAAAATGAGGCATTCTAAATGAATCTTCATTGTAGTTCAGTCGATTATTAGATGTTCCTCTTGAGTAATGAATTGATAACATGCATATACGCATCACTTTCCCCTTCTTTTGACCCATTCCATGTGCCCTATTTCCATCATTACAAGCCATAAAATCCTCTTATTCATTGCATTGATGCCTAAATAGTGGAGATTTTAGAAATCTTACAAGCTTATCGTAGGGAGTTTTCTACTTGAATTTTGAGTGAAAAAAGAACCCCAATAAGGAGAGATAGTGAGTTAGTTCTTGTGTTCCCTGAGCGAATCTCTATTGTTCATGCATTTAGAATAAATTGTACTTTGTAACTAATTATTTGGCATGGCTCATGTTATTATTTTTGCTTTCCTAAAGGATGAGGGTTGATTTAGTTCTAAATTCATTATTGAGCATTCTGACTTCCTCGATTGTGCTTGTATGTTCTTTCGAATCATCAAGTCTTTGTCCAAGAGTACAAAGGTTTAAGTGTGGGGGACTGATTGATACCAATATTTACATGGTTTTCCTATATACTTTTGGGCATTTTATGACACTTTTACCTCGTCTTGCATGCATTTATGCCTCTTTTGTCTACATCGTTCCATGCATTGCAAATTTATCGATATAAGGGAGAAAAAGAGTAAATTATCTCATCCAATTATACATTCCTTGAACTTCAAAGTTTGATTCTTTAACAAGGCTCTTTGCTTTTGCTGTAGGCATTCAGAAGAGATCTTTAAGCCCAAGAATGAGCTTTGAAGGAGTAGCAATTCATTAAGAGGAAGGAATGCAAGTAGGAGGTGCCATTGTGTCTTAAGAGTTGCGATTCAACCAATTAAGTCATGACTTTGATGTAATTCCAGAATGCTTTGCTAATCCATTAAGTCACGACTAAAATTACTTGTGTCACAACTCAAACATGATAAAGACACGACATATTGTATGTTAAGTTGCGGCCTCAAAGTGTGAAAGTGTAGCTGTGCGTTTTGGATTAGGTCAGCAACAACCTTCTTCTCCTCCTTCATTTGCTCAGGCTTCCATCTAGCAATCCATGCAGACAGAGTTTAAGAAGATTGGAGAGGAATTCACTCAGGCTTTCCACAGTGAGACTCAAGCTTATGTCTCCCTCCTGCTTAAGGCTACAGCTGAGTACTTCAATGGAAAGACATTGGATTTGGTAGTTGCTTCCCTAAAAACCTCTGTGGATACTCTACAGTGATCAATGGAGTCTAGACTATCTACTTGAAGGGGAGGATGACTTCTCTTGAGGATTTCCTTCATGGCAGTAAAGCACCTCCTCCTCCTACCTCTACAAAGCCATCATCCTCTGTTGCAGCTCTTGCACCTATTCTTCTACTTGAGTACCCAGCCACAAAGCTCGAGCCACCTTCCTTTGAGTCCTCTGAGCCTCCTGCCCCTCCATCCTCTGATCCCTCTACTCCTAAGTTTCCTTATGTTGATTCTACTTCCTTTCCTCCACACCCTCTTTGAGTGATGACAAAAAGGGGGAAACATATTTAGCTTGCATTTC
>QFDD01002521.1:0-18960 GCA_006871305.1 Vachellia collinsii | reverse complement strand
AGGAAATTGGTTCTGTCATCCTAATTTGAATCAAATCCATTGCATAAACTATTATTCATTTTGATTTTTTTATCAATTTGATTGGAATATGGTGAGATGAAAACAAGGAAATGAATTAATCACAAAAATGCTTCCCAGGAGTTATGACTCTGCCCTCATTGCCTTCAATTAATATAGATTCACCCTAAGCATCTCATACTGTAACAAGCACATCGGTAAAGAATGGATTCAACAGAGATAGAAATCAGCCACTTCCAAAAGTAATATTGATCAATACTATTCAAATTTTGTTCACAACAATCAGGTTTAATAGTTCATCAACCACAAAGACTGAATGAAGCTACTCTTGAACAAGAAAATAATCTCTGAAACTGATCTCAATAAATCCAGTTATAACTATTATTGAAAAGAAATAGGATTCAACTCCACAAGCTCAAGCATTTTAACATTCCAATATAGATCAAAAGAGATTGAAGGAGAAGAATGGAGGCTTGATGAACTCCCTGTAAACAAGGCTCGGGTTCAGCCATAGCTCTTCGGAAAGCGGAAGACTCAATTGGACATGGTGAAGACAGCAGCAGTGACGGTCTCAACTCTACAACCAGCCATGGGGGAAGCTAACGCGATTGAACCGAGAGAGAGTGAGACAGAAAAGATGGCGAAAGAGTGAAAGAGAAAGACTGAGGAGAAGGCAAAATCTGTAAGTGAGAGTGATGGAGGTTGTGGCGGGAGAGTCCCGAAAAGAAAGAGAGATGAGGTGGAAAAATTGTGCCTGTGGTGTTTTAAAAAAAAAAATTGGAGCAAAAATAATAATCTCCAGAGGTTAGCTCCTTGTCTCTCGAAAATGCAACCCAAAAAGAAAAGTGTATGTGTGTCAAGTTGGTGTCAGCTGGATTTTTTTTTGGTTCTCCTTCAACCAATTCAATTTCAGCTGGTTTCTTCACTTGGCGCCACTGTTCAGTCCTAATTTTCTTGTTGCTTGAAGACCCCAAAACGCAATATTCCTTACAACATTTAATCCCCAAAATGTCCTACATATTAAATCCAAATATGATGTAATATCATGTAACACACTTGAGGAATTTAAAGAGTGATAAGAGATCTCAAATTATCAATTAATTCATATAACCACTCTTACACAATTAACCTCTAATTAACACATTAAAGCTCAAATAAAGCACCAAAGGGTCAATATTAGGCATATTTATTTTATATAAAACAAGGATTTATCACTCAGTCCCTAAATTTTAACTAACTGCAACTCAGTCCTTATATTTATTTTGAAGCATTTTATAATTTAGTATCTAATCTTTTATTATATATATTATTTATTTTCTAAAATATAGGAACTAAATTATAAAATAGTTAAAACTATAAGAATTAAATTGCATTAAGTCAAAGGTCATGAACTGAGTTACAACCGAGTCAAAATTATAATTAATGGATTGTACTAAATCAAAATTCAAAAGTTGGGTCACAGTTGGGTTAAAACATATGGGATCAAAATACTAATTTTCTCTTAATTTTGTCAAGATTCCTATTGCGGCTATATTTGGGGCCCAAAAACATAAAAAGCAGAGAAGGATTTTGAGACTGGCGAGGCTCACAGGAAGAAGGACCAGGGGCACACCAGCCACCTCAAAATTAAAAAAAAATACTGTGCTTATAAAAAAAAAGAAGAAGAAGAAGAAGAGGAGGAAACCAGGTCAAAAAAAAAAAAAAAGAGGAAACTAACAAAGGTGATTTATGTCTTCTTTTTTTTTATACAATTTTTCTCTTTTTTTGATACAATATGGCTTTTGGTATAAGAAAATCAAATATATTTCTTTCCATATTATAGGCAAGGTATTAACAACAACAACAACAACTTTTCCTTTCTTAAATCCTCCAACTAGATCACACCACTTCGAAGTCTTGGATAAGAGGAAAAGTTTTTCAGCCATAAGCTTTTTATTTACTTTTGGTTTATAATATCTCCTTTAATAAGGAACTAACATTTATCAAATACTTTTTAAGAATTATTTGATCATATGATCATTGTAAGATCATTAAGAATTCACTTTTATTAGAGAGTAATTTCCTAATTTTTCTTTAGCTCTAACTCAATCTTGAAGGGTCCTTCAATTATTTAATTTTTTTCTCAATTATACATGATATTTTTTATAATTTTATTCTTAATATTAATATTTCTCTTAAAATTATAACCTACATACATGTAATAAAATTCATATCCATTTTAGTTATTTTATATCTAAACCTGCTTTCAATTAATTATCGAAATAAAATTACGTATATGTGTGTGTATCTAACAAATATATATAATAAAATAATTTTTTGTATTTACAAATTTTCTCAATAATACATTAACTCTTTTTACTTTTATAATTTTAAGTTTAACATTTCTCTTGGCGTCTTGACATCACATACATATAATACAAATATGTGCATATGTCTAGCTTAGTGGTAGAAATGACTTTTCGAATATGATTTACGATTTACAAAATAAATATATAAAAGGAGTTTCATATTATATAATACAATATGAATGTGCGTTCCAAACACTAAAGAAAACATGCCCAGTATTACTTAATAAAATTTAGGTCCTTTTCAGTCGGTTTACATCTAAATCTACTTTTTCATCAATTCTGCAAACATATTTCAGTTTTCCAAACTCACTTTCTTACAAAAATCAATCTAATTATTTATCAACCCTTCAGAATCAATTCTAGAATTATTTTAACATAAGATGAGATAAAACTCTTCTCACATACTTATCTCGAATTATGTACAATTACTTTTCAAAAACTAATCCAAATAAACTATAATCACATCACACCATCTACTTTTTACACTTGCGTCTGTAAAAGTCGAATGCAATAAAAATCACTTTGACTATTGCTAATCCAAACATACTTATTATAGGAATTTTTTTAGTAGTTACTCCATCCGTTTTTTTTTTTTTTGTAAACTGTATTCTCTCTTATAAGTTGGTCATTTTCTAAATAAACAATTGTTTTTATCTTAAAAATTCAATGTAATTTTTTCAGATTTACCATTAATTAATTATACACCTTTCTCATATTTTTTCCTCACTTTGCTCACTTACATACCTATTCTCACTCGTGAACTTGAAAAAAAATTATATCTTTTGTTCATTTGTTATTTTTAATTAATTAGAGGGAGTGATTTTTTCTTAAAAACTGACAATTTTATTTAAAGTTTTACAAAGGATTAGACATGCACACGGCACATTTCTCTTGATAAATAAAGATTTCAATCGATCCACCACTTTGAATAACTCCTCAATGCAGCCTTGTTGGCAGATGCAATAATTCATTAGGCTTGTTGCATAACGATGGTGATGAATCGAGGATCCAGTACTGTATCTTGTGAAAAGCTGAAGCTATAAAATATAAATACAGACTAGCATCTTATTGGTCCCTTGTCTGAAATGATGTGACTGAGACGACAAACACAAGCTTTTGTTAGCCTTTTTCTTTGCTGAACACTAATAATAATTACCTACCATACTTCAAAAAATATATATTTAGTTATATAATCTCTCGTTTACGTGGTGAACGAGTTTGATAAAATCTTTATTTAACATTTTAAATTTCTTATCAAAATTTTTTTTTGAATTTATTCACCTAGTTAACGAGTTTCAAAAGTTTAAATAATTTTTAATAATTTTTTAAATAATTTATTTTTTAATTAATTTTTTAAAAAATAAATTATTTTAAAAAAATTATTAAAAATTATTTATTTAAATATTTTTTTGTTTTTTATATTTTTTTATAATATTTAGGTAAAAAGATGGGTATGAAAAATAATGTATTTACAATTTCTCTTCTCTCTCTCTTTTTTAAATTACAAAAGGTAAATGAATAAATTTGAAATTAAAAAATCACTTTCACGTTGATTCAATATTCCCTTCCTCTCTTATCAGATTTTTAATAACTTTATCACTCTTGAACAAGCTTCAATGTCATCTTCCTTTTGTAATTGAAGCTTGTTCAAGAGTGATAAAGTTGTTGAAAACCTGATAAGAAAGGAAGATGATATTAAATCAACGCCGAAGTGATTTTTCAATTTTAAATTTATTCACTTACTTTTTATAATTTAAAAAAGAGAGAAATGAGAGAAATTGTATTTAAATACACTGCCTTTTATTTTTCATGCCTATCTTTTTACTTAAACATTATCAAAAAAATATAAAAAACAAAAAATATTAAAAAATGAAAAAAAAATTCTTGTTTTTCGTTTTTCAAAATATTTTTATTAAAAAATTATTAAAACTTTTGGAATTCCAAAAAAAATTTGAAAAATAAAGAAGAAGAAATGTCAAACTCATTCACATGTTTGAGAAAATCTCTCTCAAACTCGTTCATCACATGAACGAGTTTTAAGATGATATAGCATTCTGATAAATATTTTTTAAAGTGTAGCATGTAGCTAAATATTTTTTGAAGTGTAGCATATCTTTCAATGTCTCAATTGAAGCGTTACGAAAGGCAAAACTGTTTGGAAGATGACCTTCTAATTGATTGTGTGAGATGTCAATCATGATTAAGCTTTTCAAATCATCAAAAAATGAAGAAATCATACTAGAGAAGTTATTACATGAGAGGTTCAACTTTTCCAATTGTTGTAGTCCTCCAATCATTGCTAGGATTCCACCAGAAAAGGAACTTGCACTAAGATCGATAGCTTGAAGATGTTGCAATTGTCCCAAACTAGATGGAAGGCTGGAGAACTTACTTCCACTTAAGTTCAATTCCCATAACTTGATCAACCCTTGGAATTGTTCTGGAATTGGGCCACTTAAATGATACTTGGCCAAACTCAACTTTTCAAGGTTTTTCAACAATCCCATATTGGTAGGAATGTTGCTTGAAAGTTGATTGTTGCTTAGCTCAAGTTCAATCCATAATGACAACTGACCCAATTCTTATGGAATTTTTTCATTCAAGTGGTTTGACGAACAATTAAGTTGGTGTAACTTTGTTGCCTTGCTTAGTTTTGATGGTATTCCCCCGATAAGTTATTATTAGAGATCTTGAGGCTTGTAATATTATGGCACTACCCCCATGTAGGCAACAGGTGTCCATAAAGTGCATTGTTACTTAGATCAATGTAGTCCAATTTTGGATATACACCAAAAGCTTCTATGACATTTCCTATTAATTGATTGCTTTCAAGCCTTGCTCTGACAAGGCTAGAGCAATTCTTCAAACTTCTAGGAATGGGACCACTGAATTGATTTCCATTTGCAGAGATATTAGTAAGCAATCCTCCAAGGCAAATGTCTTGAGGCAAATGACCTTTGAATTTGTTGTATGCAATTTGCAAGGATACCAATTTTGTAAGGCTATTCATTTATGATGGAAGTTTGCCACTAAGTTTGTTTTGTAACAAATGTAGTTCTGAGAGCTTTGTCAAGTTTCCAACACTAGAAGAAATAGATCCAAAAAGGTTGTTTACGCTCAATCTAATATGGAGAGCATTGTCATGTTTCCAATACTAGAAGGCATAAATCTAGAAAGGTTATTGTAAAAAAGGAGAAGGCTATTAAGCTTGACTAAGTTGCCAATGGAGGCTGGGATTGACCCCAATATTTCATTATGTAACAATTGCAATACTTTCAAAGAATGAACTTTCCCTGTTTCTTCTAGAATAGACCCTGAGATGTGATTGGGATAAAGATAAAGTTGTTGCAAACTGGACATGTTTCTGGTAGTACTAGGGATGCTGCCAAAGAGATTGTTACGTGACATGTCCAATTGAGTAAGTGCCTCCATCATTCCTATTTCACGGGGGATAGAACTGGTCGACTGATCACCTTCAAGTTCTAAGTACCAAAGATTGGTCATTCTCCCAATTTGGGGAGGAATGCGGCCAGAAAGGCGGTTGTTTCCAAGCTTTATTATTGATAAATTGGCTAAATTTGCTATCCCTTCAGGGATATGACCATTGAAATCGTTAGAATCTTAGATCAACTATATTCTTGGGCAGCAGTGTAATAATAGATGAAAGTGCCCCAGAGAGAAGGTTGTCATTCACTGAAAGACTAGAGAGTGTGGACAAGTTGCCAATACTTGTCGGAATGCTACCAGAGAATGCATTATGAGAAAAATTTATAGAAGTAAGTTTGGAGAGTTCACCAATTTGAGAGGGATAATCCCATAAAATGAGTTATTCGGTATATGCATGAATTGGAGATTGTGGAGAGATGAGAAATTAAGACTATCAAGCGTACCTCTTAATCCTAAACCTCCAAAAGATATATTGGAAATGGAGTTGAACTCATTGCATGCAATTCCAACCCATTTGCAAGTTTGACTGCTATTATCTTCCCTCCATGATAATAACAGATTTTGGCTTTGGTTGTCGAGGCTGGCCTTCCACTTGAGCAAAGCATTTGCTTCACTATTTAGTGAAGTCAAGAAAGAGGAAACAGGAGATGGCAACAACATTAAATAGCCAACTAACAGTACGCATCAAAGTGTTAGCTTCTTAGAAAACTGAGGTTTTATGAAGAGGAATGCCATGGCGAGATTTTAAGCAAAAGGAGAATGTTGTAGGAAAGGCAACGTATGCTAAGATATATATATATATATATAAGCAGATGAATTAACAGTCATTTACAAAAGTTAAATTGCATTTCTGAAAAACGCATGGCCAAAGAAAGTGCCAAGAAACCAATGCGTCTTTATGCGAACTAGCTAGGAGAATTTTAGTTCTGCAAAGTCGCAAGTTGCGGCCACGTGGGAAACGAAGATAAAAAAGAAAGCTAAGACATCAATATCCAGTTGTCCAGCTCATGTGTTGTACGAGAGGCTACTTTTATTAATGTGAAACCAGAGAGAGACCTCTTGAGGAGGAATGGCGTAAATTATGTAAGGTGTATAATGCTAATTAATTCCCAATTTGCTGTGTTATAAGATTTTTAAAACATTACATTGTTTATAATGTTTCAAGAAATGTTTTTTTAGCCTGAGACGAAGAAAACGCTGTTGTTGAAAAATGAATAATGCAATTTAACAATTCGGAGTAGATAAATGAACGGTGCGAAAGGTTTATGTTATCTCTCCTTTCCATTATTCTTCAAAATTGATTTTTCTCCTCACTTTTTATTTTTAATTAACTAAATCTTTATAGATATGAAGATTCTCTCTAACATTTAATTAATAAATATCTTAGTTTCTAAAATGAAAATTAACATTAATAAAAGAGTATAAATATTATATTTCTCAGTACAAATCATAATTAATTCTGATAATGGTTTAAATTGTAATTTGTATTTCCTGTTCAATCTTTTAAACAATTAAATAAAAGTAATACTATATATAATGAATAAAATATCAAATTGTTAAGTAATTTTGTTAAGACTAAGGAGGGACACGCAACAGACATGCACCGTGATCACATGAAAAGCAAGAGCAACATTCACACAGAAGACTTAGGAGGGAGAGAGCCAACGACCAGGAAAAATAAAAATTCAGAGCGCCGCTGGAGGAGCTTCATCGTGAGATACACGCAGAGAGGGGCGCGCCACGCGGAGAGTTGGCCGACATCATCGGCTTTATCTTTTTCTCTATTTTCTAGTTCTTTATGCTTTTTTTTTATTAAAGCTATGTGTGGCTAATTTCTCTTTAGATCTATGATAGCTATGAACTGATTTAAGGATTTGAGTATGTTTGAACCATTTATTTATGTTTAATTTTAATTTTGTTTATTCAGTTTAAATCTTATTGTCTGTTTAGTGCATGATCAACATTGAGTATGAATGTGGGAAATTTAGATTGATCTCGGGAGAGGGATCTTGATTGGATCTTAAAAATTGAGTAATGTGATATTAGAATTTATTCTAATTTGCCTCTAGAACAGGAATATACCTATAACACTCATATAATCATATTAGAGTGAAATTGTTCTTGTTAATGCCTCTTAAATATCTATATAAGGAATAATAGTTTTAAATTGAAAAAGGGAATTGTAGATGATCAGGAGATACTACATCTATTTAAACTCTAGATTAATAAGTTAAAATTTAAATACATTTATTTGAGTAATTACATGTTCTAAAACTTAAAGAATAAATTAGCTACTCTAGATCGTTTGTGTCAATTAATATTCTCTAGCGTATTAAAACTAATATTTTAATTCATTTGAATTTGTATATTCATTATTCTTATTTTGATTTACTCAACTTAAATAGATCTCTAGTACCTATTCACTTATCAAATTGAATATACGTGGGATCTAACTTGATGTACCATATACTATTTGCGTGACATGTACATTTGCAGTGTATAATTAAATTTTGATAGCATCACCAAGTTCGAACGGGTTAACGGGTTGAGGTAAAAAAAAAAAAAAGACAGGTTAACGGGTAGCCTCTTTATTTATTTATTTTTTTTTAAACCAGCTCAATATACAGAATTACAAACCCTGAGACGGGAATGAGAGCAAAAAAAAAAAAATCAAAAAAATGCCCTTATTTCACACCAATAACCAACAACCAACATGCAAGATAGTGATTTAGGAACTTGCACTTACCCACAGAGATGAGAGCCTCTCACCGACAAAGATTTGAGAGAACTCAGAGAATAGAACTTTGCCTTCGCCATTGCCGACTGCCCTCGCTCTCCTAGTCATGTTAGTGATCGTGAGTCAATGCAAAATAGAGTATATGCAGAGTAGTCGGCGGTCGACCACTCAGCCACTCTCAAACTCTCACACTTTGCCTTCCTGCTTCCCTCGCCTGCCCTATCCCCCAGTCATGCTCGTGTCGTGAGTCGCCCACACCACGCCCCCCACAGCCCCACTATTAGCCATTATCACTCATTAGGTTTAGTTCTTTTAAGGAAATCAAATTTAAAAAAAAAAAAACTAAGTAGGCGGGCACGGGCAATCCGAAGATTTGCCTGTAGTCCGTTCCGTTTATCCCATCACCCTGCATGTTATGGGTTGCTTTTCAAGTGGGCCCAAACTGGCTAATCTTCAACTGGGCTCCGGTGGATCCATCAGGTTTTAAGTCATTTATTTAGCTAGGAGCGGATAGGGGTCTTGATAAGATTATTGTGGAAATGGATTGCGGTGAATAATTTCATTTGCTGCAATCTTCAGTAACTCCCGCTCACCTAGACTTTGCCATTTTGGAAGAGATAAGTAGCATGCTAGAGTGATCATGGGATGTGAAACTGATGTGGTGTGGATGTGAAGCCAACGCAGTGGTTGATGCCTTTGCACGAGAGGCTTGGTATGTGAAACTATTGATCAAGATTTTATAAAAATTACCTAAACATGATATGTGATTTATAGTCACTTTTTAGGCTCAAACGAGAATCCTACTTCTAAATCAATCAAGCGCATTGTAAGATTTTTGTTATTAATTTATTGATTCAATTTTTTAAAAATTCATTCAACTATTTTTAATTTTAAATACATTTTTATCTTATAGGGCAAAATCACCCTTAATTCCCAATCAACACAAAACATTTATCATTAACTTAGTATAATAATTTATTTAAAATTTATCAATGAGATTTGGTCAAGCAGAATAGGCTAGTCTCTTAAATATGATGAACCAAGGGTCTCCTTGAATCAAAGAATTGATTGTAATGGAAATATAATGGAAGAGAATGAATTTTTTTCTCTATATAGGTATCTGGCATACATTAGGATGAAAAATAGTTTGATAGAAAAATCTATATATGGTAGGCTTAACATGGTGTTAAGATAGATAAAAAAAAAAGATGTGAATGACGATATTACTCTTTATTAAAAACGTAAGCATTATATTAAAAATGTATATTATGAAAAAGATGACGGTTTTTTTTTTTTTGGAATTACTATGAAGTCCCATGCAAAAGAATTAATATCATAAAGGTCTCATTGACAACTCAAGCAGCTACCATTGACAACTCAAATTATTCGCATTGACAACTTATTGAAACCTTTCTGATATTAATTCTCTTGTATGGGATTGTATAGTAATTCCCCCTTTTTTTTCCTTCCATAGTCGTCTACTTCTCGATTAGGAAACAAAAATGAACCCAACGAAGATATCTCAGACGAAGGAGCCGGGGAAGGAGTGACGCGGTGGCTATGTCCACGGTCATCTGAGGGAGACACATGAGAAATCTGAAATTTTTAATGATCTGGATTCTGTAAATGACATATGGGTAGTTTAGCATTACATGTTTAACTGGACACATATGATGAGTAACTTATGGTTACTCGTAATTTAAATGAATTTCCTTTTAATCATTAGTCGTTCATACTCTACATCTAGTCAAATTCACTTAACCTCTGAATTGTTTTACAATTTAATCATGTACACATGATGAGTAACTTGTAGTTACATTTAATTTAAACAATTTTTTTTTAACATGAGTTACCTATCACTTGCACCTAGTTAAAGCCATTCAATCTCTAAATAATTTTACATGTTTAACCTGATGCACATAATAAGTAACTTATGGTTATTTATTCTTCAAATAAATTTTCTCTTAACTATAAGCTACCTATAACTTGTATATAGTCAAAATTTAAAAAAAAAAAAAATCTTTTTGCCCCTGAATTGAGAAAACGTGATAAAGCAATTCACTCAAGCCCAAATGGAATACAATTATTTAACTCGTTCCACTTAACATTGATATATTTACATACATAAATATATATATATATATATATTTATATAAACTTCCTTCCTAGTTCCTACACATATTTATATAAACTTCCTTCCTAGTTCCATCACAACAAAATGCGGCTGTCTTTGCAATCACATCTTTGGATTGCCCGTACAAAATGTACACACAAAACAAAAACAAGAATTAGAGAAGAGAAGATATGGCCACACAATATTTAACTAATTTTTCTCTTATGGCAAATAATTTTACATGTTTAACCTGATGGTAGCTTATGGTTAATTACGTGAGAGTTGCCAAAATTTTTCATGCAACCATGAAGTACTTGTCCCCTACATTTGGTCAAAACCACTCATTTCCTGAAAACAATTGTTAGAGATGAAGATGAATTGGAAGGAAACTTGATCCTCGACACTTTTTTAAGGGTGATTGAAGATTAGTGCACACTAAAATTGGAGAGAACAAATTTTCCCTTAAGGGCTGGAAAGTTGGGTATCTTTAAAAGTTGGATTCCTGAAAAATTTGCCAACCAAAAAAGTGCAACCAATGGAAAATTCTGATTTTCCTTTTCTTTCATCTTATGTTTAGCGAACCAAATGCTACCTAACAATTAAGTTCCTATTAGGAGAAATGCACATATTTGGTGCCCAATAATACTTGAAGCCAACAATTAAATTCCCAACTTCACACCCTTCAATTCTCATTAAAGAATCAGGTCTAAGAAAATGAAAAATCCTTTTCCATATTCTCTGTTTATCATAGTGGTTAGCCTCCTTATCTTCTGCGTGTTGTTCAACTTGGACTTTTGAACAAAGAACCACCCATAAGACAACAAACGGACCCCCTCGTGCTGGAAAGGAGGAGCTGATGGAACAAGACCCTACGGCCAATCACACATATCAGAGGCGATGATGAACACTCATCCATTTTCTTTCAGAATATTTTCTTATCAATCGTCTACATGAAGCTCACCGTGTCCCGATGCCGGAGAATAATCTTGGAGAAGGATGATGAACCTTATTAACAGTTTTAATACTCTAAATATTCATATGATGAAATGAAATTGAGAGGAAAGTATATATACACTAAAAAAAAAAAGTTTCCAGCACAATTATTTGGAGTAATATTGGTTTCCAAGATAGACGAAAAAAAAAATCTTTATATGTGAGTTGTGCCAAAATTGAGTTGATTCTATATGGGTCAATTTTATTTTGGGTAAAATATATTAGCCACACATCTATTTTACATAAATTACAAAAAAAAAAGTTCAATAATTTAAAAGTGTATATAAACTTCCCTTGAAATGAAAATATATTTTACAGAAATCTCCCCTATATATTTAAAATTCCATTTCCATTTATCCAACCATGAAGTTTGACATTTAAACTTATAATGATTATTCAAATATTTATTATTTCCAAAAAATAATTTTTTTCTAATACATATATTTTCAAAATTTCTAATATTTTATAAAATTTATTGATTTTGAAATATTATTTAAATATTTATGTTTGCTAAAAAAAAATTTTTATATAACTAAAAAATAATTCTAATGCATACTTTTTCAAACTTTTTAATATGTTCAAAAATTTATTAATTTTAATTGTGTTATAAAATTTTATAAGTTTAACTTTTTGCCATAGTTATTTGAGCTTATTTAATTTAGGTTCCTTTTTTTAACAAAAAATATTTCAAACACATATTTTTATTTATTATATAGTATAAATTGTGTAGGTTTGAAGAATTATATAAATAATTTAAATTTAAAATTAGATTTGTATAAAGTAAAAGGTAAAAAGGAAAAAACAAATGGATATACGATTTGAAGAGAATTGCAAGGTTAAAAAAAATATAGGGTGCAGAGGAGGCAGCGGCTAAAGATAAAGATGGTGACAAGTAGAGACTGTGGTGAGAATGAGAGAATGTTAAAGAGTGAAGACAAAGATGTGGCAAAGCAGAAAGTGTGAGAATAGCCACGGTACAGGATAACAAGGGGTAAGAACAGTTGTAACTTGTAACATCATATTTTTCAATTACGGAATCAATTATTTTAAAATGGATTTCTAATTTATAAATTTCAATTTCATTTAATTTTTGGGTTTCAAATTATTATGTTAAAATATACATTTAGTCCTTTAACTTTAAATCAAGTAGCAGTTTGATCAATTAAATATAAAAAGTGTACTTTTAAACTTTTATCGTTACCACCATTAGTTTACTTAATGGAAAATGATAATTTAATCACCATTCTGCAATTAAATGATATTAAAGAATACTTAAATGTTGATTATTTAATATATTTACTTTTGTATTTTAAAATTTAATCATATTTTATCATTATTTAATTGTAAAATTACCATTTAAATTTGTTGAATTACTATTTTCCGTTAAGTAAAATTAATGGCATAATAAAGAACTAAAAGTGAACTTTTAAATTTATGGGACTAAACTGAAATTTGACGTAAATTTAAAGGATCAATCGTATACTTTGGCCTATTTATTATTATAATGAATTTCAATATTTATTATTCAAATATCATATTAATATATAATATTTTTCAGTTTTGGTAACTGCCATATGAATTTACAATTTTATAATTTTGATGAAAGCCATGTAATTATTTTACAGACTAAAAGCTTGATTGTGCCTTTGGCCAAAAAAAAAAAAAGCTTGATTATGTCTAAAGTGACTTGGACTTGAGGGTAAAAAAAAAAGCACTATCATATCTTCCTTTTAACAAAGGGACATGATTTAATTATTTATATAATTTATAAACATTTTTGGGTCAAATTTATATATTGTTTAATTAATCTTTGAATTAAGGTATGGAGTGAATGAACTCAATAATCAAGATGAAATCCTACAAACATAAAAAAAAGTATAACTTACACACGTTTAAAACTTTTACAAAAGATTTATTAAACCTAAAGATATATAACAGTTATCTGATAAGATGAAAAATAAATTCACTAACTTTTTAATGTTAATATTCTTTCAAAATTATTAGACAACATTATATATAAAATGAAACCTCTTCAAATATACATCATCTCATAAATTAATAATAATTTCTTATTTGTATTATGAAAAAAAATTAAACAAAGAATTAATGAAGAATGGATTTTATTGATTCTTTACTGAGTTAGGAAATCTCCAAGATCATTATTTCTAGGGTCCAAAAGTGAGTGAAGTTAAATTAATAAATACCTTTTTATGGTTAAATATCACATAGCTTGATACAAAAAATATTTTCTAAGTTCATGCTTCACATCAATATTTTTCGAATTAAAAATTAAGAGATGGTTGCTATATATGATATGTTTTAAATACATTCATCATTAATCTCGTTTATTAATATAAAAAACAAATATATAGCAAAACAAGATATAAATAATCAATTAATTAAAAAATTGAAAACCTCACGAGTTTGAGAGCAAGTATTATAAGGGGAAACAATTTCGAATCTTTTTAAGAACTTGTCTATAATTAAAAAGCGTTTGAACATTCTTAAAATAAAAAAATATTTTCTTTATATCATATGTTTTGAATAAATTCATCATTAATTTTATATATTAACAAAAATAAAATAAAATGAGTAGCAAGCCCACATATAAATAATTCAATTTATTACAAAAGTTAAAATGCATAATTCCTAATCAGGCATCGCAAGGGAACACATGATTGCTTTCTTGTTTAGTAAAAACAATTGCTAAACTTTTTGAACATATATCCATAATTAAAAATCATTAAAATAAATATTTTCTATATATGATATATGATATGTTTTGAATAAATTTATTATTAATTTCATACATTAATATAAATATAAAATCAATTGCAAGCCAAAATATAAACAATAGAATTTATTCAAAAAATTTAAAAAATGGCATGGGTTCGGGAGCAAGTATCACAAGGGGATATGTGATCGTTTTCTCACTTAATGAGAAAAATTTCAAAACTCTTTAGCCACATTTCCATGATTAAAAAAACTTTGAACACTTTTAAAGTATGATTACACTTAAATTACAAGCTAATATATTTAAAAAATAGTTAAGCTGGCCCTACAACACTTATACTATTGATTTTTAGGAATTTTTTAATTAAATCAAGTTGAAATATTAAAATCTAAATTTAAGCATTAAATTTTAACAAATCCTATTAGAGATTTTTTTAATGTTAATTGATGAAAACACCCTTATAGTTAAAAAGAAAAATTGAATGTAAACTCGGTGATTGCTCAAGACAATTTATCACTTAACTGTTTTTTCATTTGAGATGCCATCTCGATGAATAATTAGATCCAGGATTCCTTACCTATCTATTAAAAATATTTGACTTCCTTGCATGTGATCCTTTTCTTGCTGCCGCAGTGCTGAATACCAATTAATGGGAAGAAGGCAGGTTGATATAAGCATAACTTGACTCAATATAATACCTCTGACCCCTGGTATAATAGAACCTTGATGCTTTGGCGCCATTGGCATAATCTCATGCAGATGCTAGCATGCAATTCTTTCCTTGTTGTAGCAGAGTCTTGGGGATGACTTGAACAGTGAATTAAAGAAACAGAGATTCCCCCCTCAAGGTGGAATCTTTGAGCAGCTATTTAAGGCAAAATCTCCCTCTGATTCCAACCACATGTGGTCCCGTACCCTGAACCCTAAAAGATTGTAACAGAGTCTTGGGGATGGCGTGAACAGTGAATTAAAGAAACAGAGATTCCCCCCTCAAGGTGGAACTTTGAGCAGCTGTTTAAGGCCAAATCTCCCTCTAATTCCAACCACATGTGGTCCCGTACCCTGAACCCTAAAAGGTTGTAACAGAGTCTTGAGGATGGCGTGAACAGTGAATTAAAGAAACAGAGATTCCACCCTCAGGGTGGAATCTTTGAGCGGCTATTTAAGGCTCTAATTCCAACCACATGAGGTCCCCTACCCTAAACCCTGAAAGGTTGATATAAGCTAACTTGACTCAATATAATACCTCTGACCCCTGGTATAATAGAACCTTGATGCTTTGGCGCCATTGGCATAATTTCATGCAGATGCTGGCATGCAATTCTTTTCTTGTCGTAACAGGGTCTTGGGATGACTTGAACAGTGAATTAAAGAAACAGAGATTCCCCCCTCAAGGTGGAATCTTTGAGCGGCTATTTAAGGCAAAACGGTCATGCGAAGTTCGGACAAACGACGACCGCAAGTCACGACACCGTTAAAATCTCCCTCTAATTCCAACCTCATGACGTCAGTCGTCAAACCCATGAGAGGTGCAGCAGTCAAAATAACCTTGTTTTCATTTTTTTTTTCTTGAAGATTTAAATTATCTGACCAGCTGTGGTTTTTCTTTGCTTTAGGAAGAAAAGTTCGGCCTTCTCACTACTTATTCAAGATCGAGTCCTTCTCGTTGCTTAAGGCTTCGGTAGCAAATTACACCTCGGAAAAGTTCGAAGCAGGGGGCTACGAATGGCATGCTCTTTTCCATTCAAATTATTTGATTCTTTTTCAAGATAAAGTAGCAAATATAACATCTTATTTCTTAAGTATATCTAATACTCTAATTTTTTTGGGTATAATTTTACCCCTCATGTTTTTAATCTATCCCTTGACTTTTGATATAGATTCTCGTAGGAAAAATTAAGATTTAATCCCTAAATTTTAACTTACTTGTAATTCAATCTCTTAAACTATTTTATGAAATCAATATAATAAAAAATGAGTTTCCAAATCCTTCAACAATTTTTTATAAGGATTCTAGAAATCAAGTTTATTTTCAATAATTTATCAATTTAGAGTCAGAAAGTCTACATTTTTTTATAGCTAGTTTAAGGTTAGAAGAATGCAAATTTTTCACTGTGTTTAAATTTCATGAAAATAAGATCTATGGTTCAATTTTTTATGAGGATTTCATAAATCAAATTAATTTTTCAAAATTCATCTATTCAAACAAGAAATGTCACATCTTATTTTATAACTTATTTGGACTTAGAAGAATGAATTTTTTTGGTCTTAAAATTGCATGGAAACAATCTCTATAATTCAATTGTTCGTGAGGATTCCAAAATTCAAATTTATTATAATAATTCATCAAGTTTATTGTAAATAAACTTGATATTTAGAATCCTTTTAAACCATGGTTTTCTAACCCCCAAACTAACCCTAAAATAAGATGTGATATTTCTGATCCAAAATGGATAAATTTTGAAAAATTAATTCGATTTCTGAAATTTTCATAAAAATTTAACCATAGAGGTTGTTTCATAAAATTCTGATACAGTGAAAAATTTTCATTCTTCTAACCCTAAACTAACTCTAAAAGAATATGTAGTTTTTGTGAACAAAAATGGATGAATTATTATAAATAAACTATTTTTGGAATTCTCATAAAAAATTGTTGATGGGATTTAGATGCTCATTTTTTTTTATTAGGTTGATGTTATAAAATAGTTTAAGAAACTGAATTATAAGTAAGTTAAAAGTTATAGACCAAAATATTAATTTTCCTAAAAGAAATGACTAAATGTTAGGGGAGGGATAAAATTGCATTCAAAAAAATATTAAAGTACTGGATGCACATGAGAAATAAAACTAGGGATATATTTGCTACTTTACCGATCTTGTTTATGTACCAAAAATAAAAGATATGATGCCACGTTGTGATTGTAGGACTCTATCCATATACCCAACCGGCAACAAGAAAAAGAACAGTCAAAATCATGTATCAGTGTATCTGAATTTGGTGGTTGATAGCTCGTTTCCTGTTGGTTGGGAGGTCAATGCCATTGTTAACTTGTTTCTGTATGACTTTGATCGTGACACGTATTTTTCTCATCAAGGTACAACAAAAGTTTTAGCATGTTTACCGTATTTAGCCCCTTAAACCCTCGTGTAACTCAGTCGCTGAACATGCAGACGCGGCCATGAGGCATTTTCACAAGCTACAAACTGAATGGGGTATCTCAAAATTCATCGACCTCAACGCCCCTTCGAATGGATATCTGCGTGACGACGATGCCTGCGCTTTCGGAGTCGAAGTTTTTGTCATCAAGCCTCGTTCCAAAGAAGAAAAATTGTCGATGATAGTTGAACCTCCTGCTCTTTCTTATAGGTGGAAATTCGACAACTTTTCAAGAGCTAATTTAGAAAAGTATGACTCCAAACCTTTCGCTGCTGGAAACTACAGATGGTACGAAAACAAATGCTTGCTGTTTAACTTCCAAAGCCATCACCTACTAATTAATGGTATGCTTTAGATAATGTTGTTTGGTTTTGTTGATGCATGCAGGAACCTGGAATTCTACCCTAATGGGAGGCTTGAGGGAAAAGGCAATAGTGTCTCACTGTTTCTGAGAGTAGACCCATCATCAATTCCTCCCAACACTAAATTATACTTGCACTACATTTTGCGGGTCAAGGACCAGATCAAGGGACAGCATGTAGAGGGAAAATGTGAGATTCACTACTCTACTTATATTACATTGGAAACTTCATTTTGAGCATGTGTTTAAAATTCTCAAGATATGTTCATTTTCATTTTTTTTTTTTTTTGCAGTCCTTGGGCATTTCTCCAACTCATTTCCCTCGTGGGGATCTAGAATGCTCGTGCCATTGGCCAGGTTCAAGGACCCATATCAAGGCTTTTTAAAAGAGAATAGTTGTATCATCGAAACGACGTTTAAAATTCTGGGTTTGGTTGAAGCCCTTTGATGATCAATGCATAGTTCATAGTCAAATAATTTATTGTAACAGTGTGAAATAATTGCTTCCTGACTTTCATTTCATTAAAAATGTATGGTGATGGAACATAGCTCTTTCCAATGTAATGTATTGTTCAACCTAATAGTTTAAAATTAAGTTGTAATCAAGTTTAAGCAAAATAGTGCTTCCCGCCAATTATTGAAAAAATAAAATGGCACTCCCCCCGCTCCCCCTTATTAAAAAGAACCAACTTGGTGAATTTTTTCTAATTAAGAATTTACGGTACACATTCAAAGTTCTTAACTAAACTAAATATAGGTACTTATTTCTCATGCCAGACCATTTATGTATTAAATATAAAATATTGTACATATAAAAAATCTAATTCTTTTAACAATATCAATAAATCATTTTTAGTCTCAAACCTTTATTGGTCCCCAACAAAGTTTGGTGGGTATTTTTATTCATCCTTTTTAATTTCGACACAAAAAATTGAGTCATTTAACTAATTATAAGCTAATGTATTCTGGTTCAAAAATAATTGCTCGTATAATAAGCAATAGCTCAATTAGTTAAAAATCTGCTTACTTCTAGGAAAAAATTATTTATTAAA
>QFDD01002520.1:0-20536 GCA_006871305.1 Vachellia collinsii | reverse complement strand
ATATATATATATATATCTTAATCATTTGTATTTAATGAAACCTATCAACAAAATTAAAACACTAATGCCAAATAATGTAAGAGTGTATAATGTACACATTATATGTGCATGTGGAAGCTATAGCTGGGGAGAAAATTTAAATACGTTTGAGTGAGTGAATTACTATAAATGATGGATGGAATCAAATGGAATGAATGAAATCAAGGGTAGATAGAGATATGGTTGGTGACAACTTATTTCGTATGCTCAAATCATAATCAACAAAAGCATCATTTACTTTCAAGTCACTGCTCCTTTCACCTTTTCAACCTCCTCTTTCTTTTGATTTTGTGTAATTTTAGATCTAGGTTTTTTCTATATTATATTGTCACACCTTTGAGCAATTAATCAATTAATTGGGATCGAGGCTTTTTAATCAGATGCATCTCCCTCAATTTTTGAATGAGGTGATATTTGAACATGGTTACCTAATTTATCGTTTAACTGGTTCACTGCTAGATATCTTTTAACCATTGGTTTTGTGACTTCCTTTTCCCATCTATTTCTTTATTTCTTTCCTTTTATTTTGGTTTTTTTGACATTTGTATCGGTGCATTCCTATATTAGAGGTAGTTCTTTTTTTCTTTTTTTATGTGAAGCATCCAATGTTCGGGCATATCTCATTTTAAATTGGTGGATTTACTGGAATTTAGACCAATCCAGATTGAATAAAGCAAAATCATAAGGGCGGTAAAACAAATCTCTGAGTACATATTCAAACTATAATTTATCATTATGTGAGGGATCAACTCATGTTAAACTCAATTCTCACTCCGATCACTTTTCTTTGTTTTTTTTTTTCTGGCCAACAATTTCATTCATTTCTATTTCTACGTATCTCATTGATTCGCATAAAGTTATTAAAGACGTTGTGAATACGATATATATAATACATACATGTGTTAGTATATCATTTTGGCTGCTCCCAAAATCATACTTGAAAGGATTACTTGCACCGTTTTTCTTCTTATTGTAATCAACTTTTGCCTTCCGTGTACCTCTTTTATTCTGACTTTGCCTAGTGCAAGGTAAGCCAGATTTTTAGCATTCTTTCTTTTTTAAATTAAAGTGTAAAAATACTCATAAATTTTTATCGAAAATATGTTGAACACCGTCTACTTTCTAGACAAGTAAAAATACCCATGGACATTTAAAACAAGAGCAAAAATTTCATAACTATTAAATACAAATTAACACCGTTCCATATGTATATATGAAAATAACATGAATCTAATCATAAAAAGTAACGATGTTATGTTAAATTTAATGGTTCTAGCATTTTCACTCTCATTTAGATGTTTATAATGTATTTTTACAACTTCAAAAATTATATGATGCTCGACGCTCTTTTTATTCTCATAAGTATTTTTACACCTTAATCTTCCTCTCTTTATCTTTTTAATAAGTTGACGTGCGTCATGTTTTATCAACAAAAAGAGGATTCAGATTCATAGGGGTCAAACGTGTATAAAGATCATCGTCAAATCAAATCTGATAGATGTTTTGTTTTTCTGATGTTGTGATTTCATGTCTACAACTGTTCTTTGTTTGTTTTGTACTTGTAAGAGGATAAGCTATCCGCAAGTAGGCAGCAAATTTTGACATTTCATTTATGGCTGTGGAATTAATCTACAAGAACCACGAAACTGTCCTATTCCTCTTTGGACTTTTATCTTTTTAGTTGTTATCATACACTAATATCAATATAAGCCAATCAACACGGCCATTTTTTAAATAACTATTTAATATTCAATATTAATTCCACTCTTTGATATAAGGGTGAGTGAAAGATTAAAGAAATTAAATATATTAATTAAAATTATTTATTTATCTATATCATTATATCATACATAAAAAAAATTAAAAAAATTAGTTTGAAAATATTATACGTATAAAACTTTGAAGTAATATCTTTTTAATTTCCTTTGGAGAAAAAAAAAAGTTAACATACTTTTACACCGGAGCTTTTATTACTTTTTGAACTCTGTCGGCATTACTTTCTTTTATCCACAAAATTCAAACTCCGACTTTGTTTAAAACCATATCAAATTTTTTCTATTCAATCCAACTATGGCTGTCCCCAAGGTGAATCTAGGTTGTAAGATAAACAACAGTACAACACCAATTATGAAATAAATAATACTTTTTCCCTTTTTTTTAGTTTGTTTAAATTATATATATGTCAACTTATTATAACGTCAAAACATTTCTACTACAATTAAATTATTAATTTTTTTTTTCATTTCAACAATTTTCCAATGAAAAATATATCTAGATAATTTTTAAAATAGAATTTAAGGGAAAAATTCAGGTAGCTTATTTATTTTTATATGATTTACGTTGATCATGTTAATCATTACAAAAAAAAACCCCATAATTTATATATTTGATAAACACATGCATTTCTTCTCAAAACCTAGCTTATGACATTGTTTTGGTAATTGCTCCTTGCAATATCATAACAAGAGGACCTACCTGACAGAGACAATGCAGCATCCTGCAACTCTGGTTAATTGGAGAAAACTTTTCTTCGATCCTTCTAGAGAACTAACTTGTTAATGTTAAATACTCAGATGCTCATGTTTAGATTGCAATCAGTATATTGCGGTTATTGCCATCCACAAGGAAACCCCAAGAAAACTCCAGTCTAATTGAAGCAATCACTAGTCATCAAAGTTTAAAAAATCAAACCGGACATTGAATCAGGTAAGATAGTGATTCAAAGATTAATGAATCAAACCAACTATATTAAAATAATAACATTTAATAGATTATATTTTATTTTATAAAAATTAATAGATAAAACTTATAATATTATTTTATTTTATGCATATTTTAAATTTTTAATGTTTCATTAAATATAAATGATAAAAACAATTGAGATCAAATGAATTAATTTTATCTTATTTCCTTATAAATAAATTTGTTTAAATAAAAAATAGAAAAATAAAAACTAGTTTTGCTACTATATTTATTTTCAAAATTAATTAATCACATTTTCCTATTCGAGTTTCATTTTTTAGTGTTTCTAACATTGAAAGAGTATTTTTTTAAAGTGAACCGATATAATTAAATCATAACCAGATGATCAGTTCCCAATTCAACACCTCACCGGATTGAACCATCAACAGATTCACCAGTTTTTGACCTGAACCGATTGGTCCGATTGAGTTTTTTTAACCATGCTAGTCATTTTTATTTTTTGATATGGTTTTTTGTCTATGGATCACATTTGAGCATTGTTATATCCAAATGAGAGTAGCTCTTCAAATTGCATTTTTAGTACTCATAAGGACTCAACTGAAACCACATACTTAAAGCAGTTAAAATCCTTTTCATTAGAACCAAACTTGTTGGGATAGTCATGTTAAACTATTATTTGGCAAATCAGAGCTGTTTTGTTTCCCATTTTTGAGTAATGATATTCCCCTTTTTACTTAAAAAAAACTACTATCATGGAGATATACCTATAAATACACATACACGTGTTTATTTTGCCAACATACATACATATGTGCTTTATATACAAGTTTTACGTATCAAATGAAGCTCAGCACCGATGTACGTACCTTGAGAAAATAACAAATAGTAACTGTTGATGAGGAACACATTCATAGATACTCTGATGGAAACATGTCTTTCATAACCGCACACGAACGTTTGCCACAACAGTCAGATCAGTGGAAACAAAATCAATCTTTCCTGCAGCATGGCTTCACCCTGCAGCACTTATTTTCGCTGGTTGAGAAATGAACAATCTGATCAGCAATGTGCTTGTGGCTCGAACCAGTTCGCGACGACGATGATGACCATGAACCATACAACAGTTCTGCAACTTCTGCAGATAAACCGTTATCACTGAGGTCAAGTAATTGCAGATTGTTTGCCAGACCAATAGCAGTTGAAAGTTTTCGAATTAAATGATGGCATTTGGGAGATGAAGAATTTCTTTGACATGAACTGGCATAACTGTCATCAATTCCAGAAGCTGTAGCTTCTACTCTCGTCTGATCATCTTGATCGTTAGCAACTTCAAGCTCACAATTACCATTGTTGAGAGTGCCAAGACCCTCTTTGGTTTTGTCCACTTCCATGGGAGAACTTAATTCACAAGTATCTAGCTTCTGCTCCAAGTTTTCTGAGCACCCTTTTACTGAAAAGTCATGTTGCAGAGTAGAAAGTTCATTTGGAGCAGCATTACCAGCTAGATTAAGCTCCTGTAGGCAGTTGTTCTCTGATAGAGTAACAAGATATGCATCAAGTAGCATTCTCAAAATGATGAATATTGAATAGACTGTCAGATATGATTAAATGCCTACCTGCTAGTGCCTCGATTATGTGGAGAACAGCAGTAAGCCCAAGCTGACAGTTTCTAAGGGCTAAAACTTTTAGACAGCACTGTGGGTTTATTAGCAGGGTAGAAAGAGTATTGCTGCCCTGTATTCATTACGGATATAAAAATCTACAACTTAGCATATAGCATACCAAATAATGTTTAACTGATTAAATTCATAAGGTGATCACTGACCAGCATAAATTGGAGAAACTAATCTATATATTCAGATATAATATAAAATCTATAGAAAACTATAATACTACGAAGTCATTACCCGCATTCTAGTTATAGACTGAAAGTCAAATATAAATGCTATATCTCTCTATAAAAGAAAACAAATTACTTTAAAGAGCTATGATGACACAATATTAAAACAGAACCAGCCAAAGAACATTCACTGTTATAATACAAATACAAAAGAACAAAAAAAGATAATACACAAGCAACAAACCTCGGGCATAATAGGATTTCCTTCCAGTTTAAGCTCAAGAATGGAACAAAATGAAGAAACACCTGCATTTAAAAAGTTATTAGATGTAAGCCCACAATATGATAGGTCGAGTTTCACAAGTTCTTGTGTCCCATTGAATAATGATCGTGATAATTGGATTGCCCCTTCCTGCAGAAGAAAATCGATCTGAATCAGAGACCCAGTGGGATATTCATGCAGAACAAATAATTGCGGTATCAACAATATTATGAACACATGACATAGATATCACTCACATTTCCGATTCCTGTGCTTCCCAGCATTAATCCTGATAAAGTAATGGTCCCTGCGAGCTGGCAAAGGGTATCAACAACCGTTTTCCCTAATTTTAGACCACTAAGATTCAGCTCAGAAAACCTACAATATCAGATTTAATTCTATTTAAACTTAATTTATACATGAAGATGCTATGTAGACACAGATGATATATCATATTTCTACCTTTTCAAAGTAGAAAGCTTGTCCAGTAGATTAACAATAGCATTTCCGGATACAGGGTTGTTATAACCTGACATAGAAGAGAGAACCCTTTGAGCTCAAAAATTACATGTGACAGGTATTTGGAAAGAATGTTAAATACACGATACCTATACAAAGCTGTGCAAGCACAGATTTAGGGTCCAATGCATCGGCCATCTTTTGAATAGTTCTAGATGTAATATGACAGCGCTCTACATTCAAGCTATAGAGGGCTGCAAAACAGAAGAGTTGTAAATAGAGGCAAGGAGACTTGTGACGGGCTAATAACAGAAATCCAATTACAAGAACATGAGAGATTAGAGAAACGGTAAGCGTACTTTTTAGTAGCTTATGGTATTTTATATAGTAAATATAGATTTTCCATATATTGTGACAAACAAACAAAGGGAAGGAAGTGACTATCAACATCTCCTAAAGAGACAACGAAAACAACCATATTATAAATAGACAAAGCTAGTGGCCTACAATTAACTCGGGAGGTAAAGCAAGGATTAGGGGAGGATAATGACCAGGGTTCCAGATGTGACAGATAAAAAAGAAAAAAGACAAGTGCAGAAGTGCTGCTTACCAATACATTTTTCCAAGATAGTTGAAAGATAAGATCCACATGCATCAGTGAGACGGTTTCCAGAAAAGTTAAGCACTTCAAGTCGAGCAAATAGTACTGAGCATTCACATATCTGAGCGAAATGTAGGCCTTGTAAATTAGCAAATTGGGAATGGCATCAATGTTAAGCAAATCACGACAAGCCTTTTATTTTTCTAAGCAGAGATTGATCAACAATAATGTCATGAATTATAACTTCCTTTTATTTTTTGGCAACATGTTCTCATTCAAAAACTTTAACAGCAAAAGTTATTAATGGAAATAAGACAGGTAGTTGCTGATGGTATTTCAGACAATTTTATGCATATCCAATCACGGATTCAATGTTCAGAAATACCTTTCCATCAAGATACACTTATCGTTTATAAAAGAAGATAAATGCACCTATTGAATTTAAAATCTCCCTTCAAGGAGTGTTAACATTTGAACAGGAGAACCGGAAAGAAAAGACAATCAGATAAAGGTGAAAATCTTTACCCATGGAACCATACCTGAAACATTGCGGTTGGGCCGAACCGATTGCAATGCAAGTCCAGAGTCAGGCCGCCATAAGATTGGCCTGATGCCATGAACACTTTCTGAAGTTTCTCCATTGTTCCATTTCCTAATATATAGAGATCCCATACTATTTAATAGATTGCGCTTACTTTTATTAATACTTCTTATTTCTGGTTTACATATTCCTTTTGCCCGACTCATTTGAACAAAATATAGATGAGTTGAGAAGCGTGCATGCCGGTGCTCGCACAAAAAGAATCTCCTTTTGGAGGAGCATAGGAGTAATCACAATGCAATTGAGAGAAGGCCTAAAACAAAAACCAGCCACATTTACCTAACATATTGTGAGAGAGATCAAGCATTGCAAATCTTTTGTGAGAAAGCAGTGCATTTAACAATGGTGTTACGGATAAATCTTGCAGGTCGCACTCAGTCACTATAATCTCATCATCTGAAACCTGGTGGACAAAAATAAGAAGCTACATTCAATATAAATTATAAAAACTCCAACTAAAAACTGTGTTATTCATTAGACAATGTGTCGTATTCTCAGAATCTGAGCCGTGGACAGGATCCACATCTAGCCAACAATAATTTAATGCAAAAATTTTGATTCGGTGTGGTTGATGAAAGCATTTTTTATGAGCTTTTGATGGGAAGCTTGGTACAGCATCTCTTCTGTTGATATACTGGATCTCTTATGGTTTCTTTGTTTCTCTGGGTCTGTTCCGTAAATCGAAGGGCTTAATGGGAAGTCAAGGTCGTCCGTACCTGGAGAGAAGCTAAAGCATGTGCACGTAAACATGCTAAGCTCAGTATGACTCTGGAGCTAGATAAACATACTGGGTTGGTTATGCCGGATGTAATTGGGCCATGTTTCTGGGTTTTTGGGACCATTTGTTTTGTGCACCAAAAAATAAAATACAAATGGACTGGACACAAATTTTTGGGCGGGATCTCTCACATTTATTAGAATAATGAATATCGTGTATTTAGAGACGGATAGCAGGAAAGGAGATGATCAGTATAATAATGAGACATGAATCTTATTAGCAATTATATTTTTTCACACACTCTTTAATTGCATGAATGCAAGATGTTGTCACAGTTATAGACGTTTCTTTCATCTTTTGTGAAGTCAGGTCACATTTGTTGGCAGAATCCACGAGTGCAAAAATCAAGTTAGCACTCTTCAAAATCAAAGCTCCAGCTCCTTGGAAGTCGTTTTCACAAGTTTTTTTTACCATAATTCATGAAGAATGTGAGAAAGAATATCAGTATCGATATGCATTCAATGTAAAATATAGGAATCACATTATTCATAGGTTACCCGCATAATTTTTTGATCTCCATACAATACATGGCAAAGGCATTATAGACAAAGACGTCGAAAACAATATCCTAAAAAGGAAAATCATGACTTGCGAAATGGCAATGAGAGAATTGACATGACTGCGTTGCATCTTACCTCTAAATTGTATAGTTTCTTGAGTACCTTGAGATTTGGTACCTCGGACACTTCCTCGCAGCAGTCCATGTACATTTTTATCAAGCGCTTCTGAACCCATCCTGTAATGGGTTAAAATTAATTGCACATCTCACATGCAGATGGTTGTTATCTTTGACATCAGTGTTAAAAGTAATACAGCAACAAGCCTACGATACAGAGCAAGCCTATGATACCTTGTTTATCTTCCTTTAATGCTTTCTACCTCCTATGCTTAAATAAATTGCAACATCAGTGAAAATATCTAATGACAATGAAGTAGACTAAATTTTATTCAACTGGTCTCGAGAACCAAAAATTTTGCGTTCATCCGTTATGTAGCAAATGAATAAAGAAAATAATCTATGACAGTCATTGACAAGAAATTAGATTAACAAAAAGAAGCTGCGTTAATTATAGAAACCGTTGCTTGGTGATCTCCTTAAAATGAACATAAAACAGCAGTACTACATACCATCAACGGAGACTTCGACCATGTCATCTCCCAGATATTCCTTAAGATTTTCGACGGTTTCTAGGCATTCTAGATCTCTTCCAGCACATTTTATGTGCTGAATAATGGGCAACAAACCTGAAAATAAACATTTTAGTACAGTCGCGTAAACTCTAAAGTAAATATATCGAAGATAATATGAGTACATAAAACTAGATTTTCGAACTGGTTGGCGATCTTATTTGACAAATATTCATTGTGAAAAGGAACACTCCAATTGGCAATTGCGTACCCTCAGATCTTTTCTCTCTAGGAAGCTGTAGATAATATAAGCATGCAACTTCAGACTTCAAATAATTACTAGCGACAAACGAGGTTGCTTCCATGTGAATCAGGTCATTTTCAATCTTGACTGTAATATCTTGCTGCACTTAGAGATAAATATAGATCAGAACAGTGACAAAAAGAATTAGATGAAATAATGAATCTTATCGGAGCATCTCAGTAGAACCCACATCTCGTTCAGAACTACGCCTCATGGGATAGGTGACTCCATGGTGCAATAGTTTGCCAGAAACATTCGTATCACATTTTGAACAACTAGCAATATCAAGTTCGGCAACTATATCATTACTCGGAGATCTAGAATTGCTGGCAGTCTTTGTGGCACTGTGAGGATTGGCAGCACTTTTTTTACTCTTCACTGCAATTAGTAAATTATCAGCCAGTGCTTAATTTTGGTTAAAAAGTCTAAGGTTCAAATGAATTAACAATCAAAGCTCACTTGTATCAGAAGTAGAGAAGTCCTCTGACTGACAATCTCGGGGCTTTTTCTTTGAATGCTCCATCTCATCAACATTCTCTTCCTCCTCATCATCATCAGAAAGGATTACACGGACACGTTTAAAACCAACAGCCTTCTGACTCGAAGTTTTTGGATAACTTCTGGGTGACTGCTGAGGTTCCTCAACTGAGTTGCTAAGACCTTCCATGAAACCTGCTTTTTGGGGTGATTTTTTTCTGGACCGAAAGACTGACATCAGGGGCATGTCATCGTTCCAATCTTCTCGAGCAGTTGCCATTTTTGATTCAGACCCACTATTTGAGAGATAACCATCTGCTTCAGTATCAGTCTCTGAGCAGCAATTCTCTTGTGGATCTTTTGGTTCAGGGTCTTTATCTATTGATTTCTTCAGCTGATCAATTAAAAGTTTCAACCTCCTTCAAAGTTCGAAATTTAATAATTAGAAATACGCAGGTCCACTAGGAGGTCTTTTGACTCGGGTTCATGAGTAATTCTACCTAACAGCAAAAAATATGCCTTCCATAAAACTTACCTGGTTTCATTCTCATCATCAAATCTTATCATGTTGCTATAGTGCATATTTTCCAGGGCAGAAAGCTGTACAGAAGGAAGGTTAGCTTCAACAGCAATCCTGTAATATCATATGTGAATGAGCAGTGATCAGAATTCATCAAGCAAAGTTCACAAGGACACATCTATGCATGCGACTCTACGTGGTCACTTTTCAGTCTTACATTGGCTGTTTGTGCAATATCACAAACTTTACGAGAAAAGTAATTTCCTTTTTGGTAAATTAAAGAGGCCAGGCAATTCTTAAAAAAAAAAAATTCATTACCTTAATAATGTAATTGTAATTTGGAAGTCGGGAACTGCAACTGAAATTTTGGACTAAATTACCGTTTGGCCTTTTTATGGAGAACTCTCTTTCAAGAGGCTAAACTTTTCATCGAGATTCTCACTTAAATTTTAGGTTAGACAGGTGAGTCTCAAAGTGCAACCAATAATTAGAAATATATCAACCTCTTGAGAAAAGAGCACTCCATAAAATTATCGTGTATGGTTTATTTAGCAGTTTCTTTCGATTTTAATAAATGTACTAAACGCTAAAGATACCCCCCCTACAATAGACTTTTAGTAAGATTCTTAGCATTCATTATATAGCAATTTTTGGATTACTTAAATTTTAGTTGAAATCAGTTTGTTTGAGTAGCCTGTAATAGGCATGTCAGCAACTTTATAAATTTTCTTGTAATTTTCTCAATTGTAATGGAAGAAAAATTCAGTGTCTCCCATTAATGTTTACACAATCTCAGGCACACCAAAAACATATGGGAAAAACTATTGTGTTCAATACTAACCCTCCTTGAATTATGTTATAGACGAAATTGATTTCTATTTCCATACTCTTCATTCTTTATATTAAAATAAGTCAACAAAAAAATTTCAAAAGCATATATATATTAGTACCTGTAGCTCTCTTCAAATGCATCTAGGGCTCCTTCCCAATCATGAACGGAATCCAAAACATTGCCAATATCAATTTTCACTAGTGCTTGACCCTATAATCATTACCACTAAAGAATAAGAATAAACCAAGTAGCAAGCACATCATTGAAGCCGTGGCAATTAAGAATTATAAACTCATTTAACAATTAAGTCATATACTATTGGATTGAGATTTTTAGTCTCACTTTCATGTAAAAGTAAAAGTCAGAATAGGAAGATAACAAAAATGTGAACTTTATATTAGAAGATCATGCAATGATATTAGCATCAAACCTACCTCTAAGTTACCAATTGTTTTGTACATTTCCCAACTCTTTCTGTACCATTTGATAGATTCATTGAAATTTCTGAGCTTCTGGTATGATTCTCCAAGAGCCAGATATGAATCACTGAGCCTTTCATTGTCACACAATTCACTTGCTATTTCTTTCTTCTCCTTGGCAAATTCACGATGCTACAACATGACAATTCAAGAGAAATTGACATTCTATTAATTAGCCACATATGAACATAGCCTTAAAAAGTCTCCACGTAGACTCATGCATGAAGATGACTTCCAATTAATTGCCTATAACTAAGAAGGAAACGAACTACTAATATCAACACGCAAAGAGTAACTGTACAAGATACTGAAAGGCATGTCCTTAATGAAACATTGGTACAGAAAACTAAGAGGACATCTTGCCTATGATATCCAAAAGTACAACTGATAACTTGAATGAACAAATCACAAAGAAGTAGGAGACCCATGCTTCTCCAGCACTTCTTTCCTAAATCGATAATAGAATGTATAGAAGAAAGAAGTCTTCTCAGGTGAAAATGAGTGTGTATAAAGGAAAGTCTGGACATGAATCACCCCATCAACATTTAGACTTTCAAAACATTTCAAATAAAGAGTTGCTGCAAATTTATGAGACCAGATAATGTGAATTTAACAAAATGATGACACGCACGCACGCACTACATTGAGAATTGATACCTTCTCCCATGCAAAGATCATACTTGATTTCTCAAGAAGGCGATCAAGGGAAGCATTTTGCTGCAGAAGATATTTACGTTCATGCGCTGAGCCTCTTGCAGTAGCCAAATATCTTTTAAGCTTTTTGAAGTTCTGCTCTTCTTTCTTTAATTCATCCATTACTTTGACAGCTTTATTTACAGTTTTGATATTTTCATCAATCTGCCTAAACAATGCATCCTCGTCTTCCAAGGATTTTGCCAGAGTGAGTGCCTTCTCGTAATAAGAACATGCTTCATCATACTTCTGAGTCCTGTAATGCATTTCCCCAAGATTAATGTAGCCCTTTGCTTCTCCTTGACAATGTCCAATTCTGTTACAAATTTGAATGTCCTTCTCAATATGTTTTCTAGCTTTTTCCCACATTCTCAGTTCCATATATACATTTCCAAGGTTATGATGGAGCCTGCTGCGCCCATCATCATCTTCGCTGACCTCTTCTTCATTGCAAATCTCTAGTCCTCTAGTTAGGATTTTCCGAGCCTCTTCCAAGTTATCAAGTTCCATTTCCAGCATTCCCATATTGTTGTGTGCATCAATATATTCTTTGACAAAGGAAGACTTATTAGTTGGTGGGTCCTCCTTAAGAATCTTTGCTAGCTCCATAGCAGACTTAAAATACTTTTTTGCATTTCGTATTGAGACATGATCATGTTCTGATCTTGAAAATAATTCATAATAAGTACGACCGAGTTGGGTGCTGGCCCTTTGCTGCTCAACAAGGTCATTGGCTTCCCTAGCGAGATCCAAGTGTTTTTTCTAAAACAGAATAGGGTGTAAACATCAAGAAATCGAATATCCAAAAAGTAAACTGGTATCCAATATCCGATTGATAAAACTGAAACTGAAATGAAAAGAATGAACCATCAATATGGTTGTTCGGTGCCAGTAGAAAAGGGGGCAAAGTATCATGTGACAGAAAGTGACTAACTTGAGAAGTCAAAGTAGTAAGCCTATAGCATGATTAGGTAAAAGCTCTAACGGGAAAGAGTCTTCATTCAAGCCTCTTCCCCCAATCGTGCTTCAAGTGTTGCTGATGTGACAGAAGGGAAAATCAAATCAATTGTTTCAGGGCAAAAGAACCCAAGAACAGTACCTGATACGTTAGAGCATCGCTGAAACGCTCAAGCCGAAGAAAAATTTCTCCGAGAGATTGACAGGTGGGGAGCAAATGCTTCTCGGGCAAATATTTAAGAGAAACCTCGTAGTCTCTTCGAAGCCACCTGAGGGCCTCAACGTACTCTCCTCTATTCTTCAATATGTTTCCGATCACGTTCGCCCATCGTGCCTCCTCCTGCCTGTTCGCCTCGGCCTTCGCATTCCGGTATGCTGTCGTCGCCGCCTTCAGTTCGGTGTCATGTGCCGCCATTTCCTTTATTCACTGAAACATTAGAGAATGGCTCTGACGATTTTTGTGTATCAGATTGAGAATTTAAGTTTTCCACAATTGATCTTCCGAATAATGTTCGATGACAGATTGGAACTTCGGCGCTGTCCCTTCGAGATGAGTCTGAAAACCTCACCCTCTCCTTCCACCCTTCCACAAAAATTTCGTTCTCGCGCCAAAACCTGGGTTCCGCTTTTTTGATCTTTTCTTTTTGAAAATTTCAAATCAATACTTTCCCAGCTTAAAATTTTAATCCAACTGTAACTTATCTCTTGTATTTAAATTTGATGTAATTTTTAACTAAATCTTTAAATTTAATTTACTGCAACTCATTTTTTATAGTTTTAACTTTTTTATAATTTAATCCCTACCCTTTTGTTATATATATGATTTTATTTTTTAAAATATAGCAACTAAAAACTAAAATGATTAAAAGATAGGGATTAAGTTGAATTAAATTAAAATATAACTAAATTACAATCAGATGATAATTATAGAAATCAAAAGAATATTTTTCCCTTTCAAATGTGTACAGATTTTTATTAGAATTTAAATACAGAATTTTTTAGGAAAATATTGGTTTTTTTTTTGCTGACCAAAATATTGATTTAACCTATTGCAAAAAAAAAAAATTAATCAGCAACCACTCTACACTCCAGATGATAAATTTTTTAGATAACATACAAAATTAATTTTTTGTAATAAGGTTTTTTTTATAAAATATAATTGTACTTGTTAAAACCTTAATCATGTGAGTTAGTCAACGCAAAATAATCAATCCATCAATATATATAATTAAGTAATGTGATCATTATTAGATTGACAATCTAATACCGGGCGCTATTAATAGACATCTGAATATGATTTCATTATGCTTGAACGACTTTGTGTAAAGGCTAATTTAGAAAAGCTAGAAATAAATCAAATTTTTTTGTCACCAAAACTAAATGAATTAAATTAAATCAATGCAATCATTACATCACATAATATTTCTATTTAAAGCTAGTCATAATCAATATAATATGGTTTAAATTCAAGGTACGCTATTTACACTTACACTTTAAAGATGTGATACAAAATATGTATACTACCTTGTGGTCAAAGAAAATGCTAACAGAATGACTAATGAAATTATCTTATGATTGGGTCTTCTTCTGCAATAATGACCTTCTCCTGGCCTCCATGATAGCCTGAGATCTAATTTTTGATGCTTCTTTAACTGTCTCTTGGTATTTCTGCTCAATCATCTCTAGCTCTATTTTCAACTCATCATCCATGTTACATGAAGAAACATTACCCGAATGGGTCGGCAAGTTCAACATATCCTGACTTCCTAATTCTGAAGTCTTACTCTTACCATAATCAGGCCATGCTTCCATTGTGGATGCAAAAGAACATTCAGTTCCTCCAGGTACTCTGGGCAAGTTGGAGTCATGAAATGCTGATCCCACAGATAAGAATGAAACTAAAGATAACTTGTTATTGTTAATATCTGATGTTATAGAAGCATGTGATGAAATCTCATAACACAAATCATCCGTGTTAATTGTGTTTCCAAGATCTTTGCTGGCATAGGATGAAAATTCATCAAAGTCAGAGTGATAATGGCTTTCTGATGCAACTGACCTTTCGATCGAATGCGAGATACCTTTCTCTTCAGTGATATTTTGCATGCAATCTTCATAGAGTTGTTTTTGTTTTCCAGATGCCAAATCTTTTTGTCCAGCAATAGTTCTCTTACAACTTCCTGAAGCCAAATGAGCAATATCCACACAAGGTTTCCAATCGGGAACCAAATTAATCAATAACAAGTCCATCAACTCAGCTATAAATTTTACATTTTGATCCGGAAGTTTGAGTTGCTCAACCATTTCAGTTGAAACGGAAATAGCAGTGTCCTTATCAAGGTAGAATAGGAAATGAATATTCCTTGGTCGAGCTGCGATGAAATACCATACTATACATTATTATACCGATAAATTATAGCATAGTTATTGAAATTAGTAATAGACTTTGTACGCTTTAAAAAAAAAAAAATCGCTCAACCTTGACTCAAGGGAAATACCATACTTATATTACTGAAAAAAAAAAATTAACACAGATAATTGACTTCAAGTTAACACAAAAATTTCTTTGAATACATGCTGAAACAGATATAAAATGAACTTCTTGACAGTTTAATGGAGATAAGTTCAAACATTTTGGGAATCAAAACAAACCCAAGTTATTTTTGACACAGTTGCTATTATGTGATGCTTATAATGAGAGATTGGATATTAATTTCTTCTCACCTTTCTTTAAGGCCAGGACCGATATCAATAATAAATTCAATTTCCATTTTAGAAAATAAATAAAAATAAAGAACAATGATAGTCATACTAACCGCCTTGAGCAGCTATCCGAAGGACCATCGATACAGAATTATCATCACTTTCTACACCTTTTAGAGTGAAACAATCACCCCTCTTCAACTTTCGTACCTCGACACATGGAGAAGGTGAAGCTTCACCATTACCAGAACCATCATATACAGTGATCACAGGTAATTCACAAGTCTCATCAAAATCCAAAGAATTTGATCCATTACGTTGAGTTGCAGGACCTTCTGACACAAGAATACGATCTCCAAAGGCTCCATATTTAGGAATGACAATATCTGGTAATGATAGACGGCGATCTCTTGCCAAATTATTAACTTGAAGAAAAGGGTCCATCAAAAGCTCCTTTGCCGACATTCTTTGAGATGCTGGGACTAGACATTTCTCAATAAATAATTTCATTTCTGGATCTTTGACTTTAGAAAGAGAAGCAGGTTTTATACCCTAGGAAATCAAATATTGGATGACTAAAGTACTCAGTGACAACTCATAGATTAAAATAAAAGGCTATCACTTTTCAAGTAAATGATACTCACAGATGAAACCTTCTTGTATATCTGAGCTGAGTTTTTACATTCACTATATGGATACTCAGAAGTCACCAACTCAAGCATGCACATTCCAAATGAATATATGTCCGCCAATTCATTGTAATTTTCATCATACAGCTCAGGTGCCATAAACTCAGGGGTTCCTACCAGAATCACATATATGTAGAATTAGTTTACAACCAAAAGAGCAATGAGACAAACAAACATGGAAAATATTGTCAATGAGATCTTATATTAGTGTCTTAAATAAGTAACTATGTTGTAGTTTTTTCAGATAAAAAATTTGTTTGCCGTTTTTAAGTTTTAACTGAACATGAAAAGAGTAAAATTGTGAGGAACAGAATAACATACCGATTACACTCTGAGCATTAGCCCGTTCCAAGAAAGTTGCCAGCCCCAAATCTCCAATTTTAACTTCACCTTGGTTTCCATTGATAAATATATTATCACACTTCAGATCCCTATGTATAATAGGTGGGTTGTGACCATGAAGGTAGTTTAAACCCATCAAAATCTGTCTTGCCCATCCTTTGACAGCCTTCATGTCAAAGTTCTTGTGCCTCCTACTATACCTATATCATTCATCACGTCCACTTAAATAAAGGACGACTTCACTACTAAGAGATAAAAGAGATTAAATAGATCTACAAATGAAAGCAAACATACTGTCTGAGGCTACCCGAGGAGAACAACTCGGTAATGATGTTAACAGTCTTTTTCTTATCATCAATCCAGGAATTGTAGAATTTCACAATGTTATTGTTCTTCAATGATTTTAAGAGATGCACTTCTGAGTAGAGCCTTTCCAAGTCACCAGGTGACTGCAGCACCTCATCAATCCGAACCTGGTTCCAGGCCACTTCAAGTCCACTGACTTCATCAAATGCCTTATAACTGCTTGATCACAAATGATTGAAATCAGCAAACGGCGAAGTAGTGATCACGAGAGTGTAGCACTGCCATAGACACCGAAACAACAACATTGATAATAAAGCAAAAACTATGGATATATACCATGTCTTGAAAGCACCTTTGCCGATAACATCTTTATACTGTCATGGATGCAAAAATGCAGTTTCAGTTTAGTAGAAGTTTAATGAGTCTAGATACTTTGCAAAGCTTTTACATAATTCAAGGAAGAACGGAGAAGCATCGGAAGGGGAAAGGGGAATGCGCTCCATACATATCTGTATAGAAGTTTACCCGATGGCTCCAGGAAGGATGCCAGGGCAAACAAGTGCAGCTGAAGGCAAAAGCCAAAGCTAGCCCAAAAGATTGTACAAACATATTACCCTGATGTAGCGAAAAGTTGGATCAATTTCAAGAAAATCCGGATCAGGAGGCTTTGCCTGCCCATTACACTCCTCTGAGCTTGCCCTCGCCACACTCATCTATGCCTTGCTAGGCCCTAATCCTACACATTCGTGAAGACACAAGTATAAAACTAAATTGCAAATAATAAACACGCAGAAGTAGCAAAAATCAACAATATATTGTTCAATATACCATCAAATTTTTTTAAAAAAGAATGCGAGAGCTTGAAAGGGGATAAAGAAAATAATTCCTGATTACGGCATACTGTGACAAATTTTACGGGGAAAATGTTGCATTGAATGAGAAACAATCCACATTCACAATGTACGAGAATTGCATCGGCTGAACTCGAAAACCACATTCATCAAATCACGAGAGAGAGGGAGAGAGACGAATGGGGAAAAAAACGCCGAGTTTATTTGTTAATGAAGCACCATGGAAGTGGAGGAAAGTTTCTCAAGAGGATAAAGAGAGAAGGGCATGGCAGAGAGAATAGGTAGAGAGGAGATCAAATCCTAATCGGAATTGGGATCAATCACGTACCACCACCACCACCTCTTCGAGCAGGGAAGGAAAGAGTCTCTATCTCCAAATACGGCGAAAACTTGACACCATCGTGACTATTTATACTTATCCCCGCCCTATAAATGTCTTTTTTTTTGATACTATAAATGTCTTTTTTTCCTAACAAAAAATAAACATTGAAGGCATTATTTTATCCTTATTAAACAGATTAAAATATATATTTAATTCTTTAAGTTTACATCAAATTTTAATTTGATCCCTTAAATTTAAAAATTATTAACACTATTAATTTTACTTAACGGAAAATGTTAATTCAATCATCATTCTGTAATTAAATGATGTTAAAATGTATTTAAATATTGATTATTTAATATACTTATTTTATATTTGAAAATTTAACCATATTTTATTAGCATTTAATTGCAAAATCATCATCTAAATTTGTTAGGTCACCATTTTCCGTTAAGTAAAACTAACGGTGTTAATATTAAAGGACTAAAAGTGTACTTTTTAAAATTTAAGGAACTAAACTGAAACTTAAGGTAAATTTAAATGACTAAATGTATAATTTAGCCTATTTAGTATCTATATAAAAGTGAGATAAATAAATTAGTTAAGTTAGTTATTTATAATAAATATAAGTTAATTTTTTTAAAGTGACCTATCTCATTTTGATTGTTCTTAAATAGAAATTCCTTACTGTATGTAATAACTAGAAATATTTGCTAAAAATATTGTAAATTTGTGAGGTAAAGTGAATTAAAATATTTTATTTAAACTTAAATTCAAATCTCAACTTGTTTTTATACCAAGAACTAGAGATAATAATCATCATTTACTTGAAAATTAAGATAAAAACGTCGTAATTTCTTATTTAGGTTCATAATTTTTGTCACCATAACGATGTCCAACGATTTAATAATGTTAAGTACTACCTCTATTTTTAATATAAAATTTGTTTGCAATATTAAGGAATATAAGAATAGGTGATAGTACTAAGTTAAGTAATATCTCTCTAAATAATATAGTATGGTCTTATTTGTGTTAGGATTGTAAAAGCATGTTTCTGCAAATTTAAATAAGACTTCTATAATATACTTACATACTTAACTCGTAAATCATAAAATATACCCATCTTAAATTTCCACCACCTTGGCTTCCATTTAAAAAAAAAATACTTGTAGGCTCCAAAAATAACTATTAGCAACTGGAGCTCCGACTAGGTGGTTGTTGCCTAGCACCAGAGCTTTGGCAGCCTACCTGCGAAAGCACTCCAGTTGACTTTAATTTTTTTATACATAATAGGTATTTTTGTAAAAGCATCAAATTTCTAAAATCATATATTCTTACCTGCTATCCAATATGTCCTTATGTTATTCATGGTAACATCTTAGATTTTGAATATTGAAGGGGTATTTTATAGGGATTAATCCATTATGATAGGATTAAAAATTAGTTTAATAGTATTATTTATATCTGTACAACTTTTGTTATTTTAAATCATATATGTTTACTTAATTAGTTTCAACTATAGATGAAAATAAGCTAGAATTTAGCCAAATAGGCTTGAGACTGCATGGTAGGCCCAAGGCATGAGCCTAGCCTGAAGCATATGTTGGGCTCTTTTTTTACTGTTAGGCCCAATCCTACCAAAAAAATTTAAGTTCATTTAAAAAGCATACTTCATAAAGTATAACTTTTCAACAATCCTACATATTTGAAGACCTTAAAATGGTTTTAGGCCTATCAAAACTTCTTAAATAATATTTATATGTACTATATAAACATATATTTTGCTGAAGAGTTAGTACTTCACAATTTAATGAATCAAAAGTTTTTAATCATACTAAAAAATGTACTCATATTTAATGTTCAAGCAGAACCTCAAACATAATTACATCTTGCCTCTTGTAGGTATATATGGAGTAAAATACACATTTAATTAGGCAAATATTGTATAAATAAGTCTAACCTATTTGCCTAAATAGATCTGACCAAGCCCAAAGTAGGCTAGGTCTAGTCCATGAGACCTACTTTCCCCATAGTATCACCATGCACAAAATTCAAATGAAGCTAATACAGTTTTTGTTTCCATAAATTTAAAAATAAGTGGTTTTGATCTCTTAATGCACCAAATGGACCATATTTTTATTATATAGAGATTAATATTTTAAATAAAATAAAATTTAAGAAACTAAACTACTGGTTATAAACTTAAAGAACTAAAATCAAAATAAGAACAAACTTTGAGAACTAAAAATTGTAGTAAGCTTTTAAATAACATACATTTGAATTATTGATGGAAGATTAGTCATTGGCGTTCGACTGATCATCTCGTTTCAGTTGTATTCTTCTCCAATGGTGCCTCTTGTTTCAGATCTTAATCCATCGTCTTTTGTTCATTATGCTTTTCTGAATGTTATTGATACCAGTAGGTTACATGGCTCTAATTGCAAGTACTGTTCTTTCGTCATTGGAAGCTTCAAGGTTTTTGGTGGCTGAGTTATCATGTTCCTTTCAGAATTCGGAAGATTTAGAGTTCATGCTTTCCAATGGCCATAAATTCGAAGTTAAGCACGTTGCAAACTTGAAGATCAGAATTCAGAATAAATAATCCTCAATGCAGCACACTCACTCACCCACACACAAAAAAAAAAAAAAA
>QFDD01002519.1:0-20018 GCA_006871305.1 Vachellia collinsii | reverse complement strand
ATATTTTGATTATCAGCTCTCCAACTATTATATTCATCATTAAAGTTAACAGTTTTTTCATATAATATTTTTATAATATTTATTATATACCATGTCATTTAAACATAACTACTGGAATTTTAATTATAAATTTAATTGTGTTATACTTTCTTTATTTTAAAAATACATGCTCAAATGAATATTTGAAATAATTTTAATGATTTTGTATTTTTAAGTGTTTGAAAAATAATTAAAATTGTATAGTGAATGACATGTGTTATTTTTTAGATGAGAAAATATATAATAAAAATTATTAAAATATCAATATAGCAAAAACCGCTAACTTTAATGGTTGTTTTAATGGTAGTGAAGATTGATAAAAAAAAGAAGAAGAAATATTAGCATCTTTAATTTAAACTTTTAAAATCAAAGAGGTTATGCAATAGACTTGAAATTTAAGAGGTTTTGTGTATTTTAGCCTGTATAAAATTAAGGAATTACATCAAAATTTTGTATAAAATTAGAGGACTACATAACCTTTTCTCTATTAACAAAAAACCATTACACGTGCATATATATATATCGTTTAATGTAGGTTAACTTGTCGATTACGGGCTGCCCTCCATGGATTGAGCTCGCCCCACAACACCTGCATGTTCCCAACCCAGTCCACCACTTTTTTTTTTCCTTACTCATTTCAACTTACACTTAAAATATCTTTTTTATTTTTTTCAATACCTAAAATGAAATATTTATTTTCATAAATTTAATTAATAAAAATACATTACAACATGAATGTAAAATATCCAATTTAAATTTTATATTATACAACTTAAAGATGTATAATACACTTTATAAGATTGAATTTAAACTAAATATAAATCAATATTCAATATTAATTAGGTTTACATTATAATCAAACTTTATCGACATACTTTTTATAAAACAATTTTAATTTAAACAAAAAAAGTTGACGGGTTAGTCCGTTGAGGATACGGCCTAGACGGGTGGGGGTCTTTTTGACCCGCATCTAAATGGGCCCGCTTTTGGCCAACTCAACCCACCACAGGTTGGTGGGTTAAACCCATATTACCGACTCTCATTTAATGTATACATATGCAAGCCTTTTTGTTACCAAAATTAACAAGATATAAAAGGAAGCAGTGGGCACATTTTTACTGCAGTTGTCAATGAATCTAGGCGTATACAATAAAATATATTGTGATATATTCTTCCAATTAATTTTCTTCCCCTTTTATGTTATTAATCTTTTTCCTTTTAATTTATTATTTTCTTCCAAATATAGGATGAGTGAATATTTGATTGCGCGACTCTAGAATTATCTTTAGATTTGCTTTGGTGGTGCATATTAAGGTTGAACTTTGAATGCAAATGGTTTACATATTTGCTTGGCTAATTATGACTAAAAATTATCGTAATTCTGTAATTATTACTCATTGATGATCAAATTATATATTGAATTATATCACTACCAAGTACCAACTATGTAAAGATAAATGCTTACATATTCCTGAAGCATTACATTATACATGTTGTGTGAAATGAAAATATTTCAATTATCTTTTTTTTTTTAGATTTCACATCTTTTAAATTTCTTTTGATTATTTCCTTTTCTATAATCCATTATAATAGATATTCCCTTTCTATAAGCCAAATTTTTCATGGTACCCTTGGAGTATTGTAGAATTCCAGGGAAACAAAACCCTACTCTGTTTGCAACAGGGACAATATCTACAAGAAAAGGCTTTGAGATGTTACAAATGGTATCAGAGCTAGGCATCCGGTCAATGTGCCAACGAGGACGTTGAGCCCCTATGGAGCGTGGATGTGAAGTCACACATCGATTGGGAAGGGGAACGAAACATACCTTATAAAGGTGTTGATACCTTCCCCTTATAGATGCTTTTTCTGGAGTATTGTAAAATTCCAAAGAAACAAAACCCTGCTCTATTTGCAACAAGGGCAATATCTACAAGGAAGGGCTTTAGGATGTTACAGTACCCATAAAAAAGATAGTTGAAATATTTTTATTAAAGAGAATATAAGTAACGTGATATTTGGCAGGGGTATCAATAGGAATTTCTCCTGAATGTAATGTCAAAAGCCGCAATGTTTGCTTATGAAGGTGTGGTTTCAGTCTTGTGGCAAACGAGATCTCCATGGAGCAACTCTATTAGGGAGATTATATATGTACTTTTCAAATACGGTTGAGAAGAATTTTAGAGTAACTCTTCAAAGTATTATGATAAATTGGGAATGAAAATTCATTTTACAGTTTATTAGATACAATTAATTATAGGCATGATTTTTTTGTGCATTACAATGAGTTGAAGGATTGAGCTATATGATTTATGACTTATAAATGGTACATTAACTATTATAAATTATAAATTGTATTATTGATATAATATGCATAAATATTTATATATCAGTTGATCAAATTGTCCTGATATATTTATTTGTTACAAAAAAAAATACAATAAATGCAGATTATTATAAAAATTGGGGATAACTATTAATTCTTGAAATTATTGAGTATTTATCATGTTTTAAGTCATAGATTTATTTTTAAAATATTAATTATTGGTCAACATTAAGAAAAGTCTGAAATTAATAGCCATTTCAGCATAAGAATACATGGTAATACATATAGAATAAAGAGAAGGAAATTTACGAGTTATAACATCCTTCTGTAGTGTACGGCCAAATGAAGGTGGCAACAACTGGCACGTGCCATTGATTAAGCACGCACGCTTGAAGTACTGAAGGTTATGGATCGTCGAGCATGATATATAGACTAAAAGGAAAGTCGTGACTTTCCGAAACGTTGTGGAAGCACAGTCTTATCTTTTTTACGTTCGCTGTTCGTCATAGAGTATTCTAGTATTATGTTCATTGTACTGTAATAAATACATGACCTCGTTTCCCTCAAATCATAACAGTCTCATCCCCCTTCGCTTTCCATCCAATAGGTTTTTTGTTTTTGCTTTCTCTCTTGAACCTGAACTACCCTAGCCAATGCAAAACGCTCCCAAAGATACTGAAGTTCCTTCCTCTCACCCTCATCAGCCTCCTCCTCCTCCCTCTCCACCTCCTTCTCCTCCTGTTCCCACTCAAACTGTTGCGGCTGGTGGTGTCACCACCGCCGAAGAAGGAGGAAGTAGCGTGGGAGGTGTTGCTGGCTCCGACGATGCGAGAATAGTACTCCAGGTGGTGGACTCTACTACTCCTGGTGGTGATGGATCTGTTGGTGAAGGTGGGTCCTCCGCGGCGGTGAGTGTGGAGGGTGGAGTAATGGTGATGGCTTCAATGCCGCCGGAGAGACAGGGTAAGCAGAAGCGGAAGTCGTCTCAACTGTCGGATCCTCCGCCGTGGCCACCGAAATGCAACGAGTGTGGGAAAGAGTTCCCGAGTTGGAAAGCTGCGTTTGGCCATATGAGGGCACACCCTGATCGCGATTATCGAGGTTTCTTCAGACCTCCTACTTCTTCGTCTTCATCATCACCAAGGCAACGCCTTCGTCTAGGTAAAAAGAAAAAACCCTAACCCTACAAACATCCATTTCGAGTACTCATATACATATATACACTCTACTGAAGACTAAACTAAGAACATATTCAAGTGGAGATATTTTTGAAGTTATTTATTTGTTCAAGTTGCAGAAGAGAATATGAATACGGGTGTGGAACAAGGTGGGGGAGAGAAGGGAGCATCATCGGCGGCCACTGAAGGGGTTAGGTTTGATCTGAATCAGCCAACGATGGAGGAAGTGGGATCTTCTGATTCTGAGGCTGCGCAGAGAAACCAACCAGCAGTACTGGAGTCTTCTTCTTCGTCCGCCGTAAGGAGGACTCCTGACCAAGAGGGAAAAAACAAAGTTGGGTTTGACCTAAACGAGCTTCCTTCTTCTGAAGATGATCATGACCACCAACACAAGCCCTGATATTATGATTAAGACCTTCTTATGTTGGGATTACATGCATGCTATGTTTTCATTCTTAATTAGAATAATCGAGTAAACCTCCTTATGTAAAATTGCTTCCTTCGTCTTTCACTCTGTCTTTTCATTGTCTACGGACTTCTGTATTTGTGTCTGTGTGTAAGAGAGAGGAGTATGAGTTTCACTTTCTTGTCGCTTTCTCTCTCATAAATCGTCTGTTTTACTGGAGCATGTAGGCGTCAAGACAATTAGTTTGATCCATATTGATGTTTGCTCTTGTACTTTCGAGTGCTACCATGTGATATGTCGACTGCTGTACATTATATGCTTTTGAAACAACATATATGTTTGACTTCATTTTATGATATAAGGAATTAAACTTAACAAACACAGAGTAGTATATGTTTAATTGTGTATGTCTCGCTGGACCAAATATTTTTCGGGTCAGAACTCTGGAAACTCCTCATTTGCTCACATGTGATAAAACTGTATAACCAAGATGCAGAAATGTGCACGGGGGCTTAAGTGTATAATTTATTTCTCTTTATAACTTAATATTCGATCATATATATAGCCCATATTTCACTATATATATAGATCATGTTGTAACACACACACATCATTGAAAGTTAAATTCCAATATTAACATATGGATAACCATGATATCTACAATACTAATTCCATTTATAGCACGAGCAAGACGGAGAATAATTAACGTCTACCTGTTATTAGTTATATTAACCCACGAGCAGCAATACAGTTATTTTCCCTCTAGCTTCGTAAGTCTTATTAGCACCTGGGACGATACGAATAAAAAGGTGCATATAGCAACAAGAGTAATATATACTCGGGGAACAAATAAATTTACAAAACCTGTTTCAAAATAAAACTCTACTAGGATTATATGTCTCATAGCAATAATACAATTATTGTCGGAATGCCAGACAAAGATAACCTGGCAATTCGACAACCGAAGGAACAAAATTCCAGGCACAGCACAAAAGTCAAACCCACCCTGAGATATAACATATTAGAAGCAGTAAGCAAAGAATGTGTTGTGTGTGTGAGTGTGTCCAGACACACGCACAGAGCTTAGTTGACTCGATGGATGGGATAATCATTGATGAAATTCTAAGAGGTTAGATACAAATGTTGAATCATTTTCGATTTATCAGAATTAGTAAGTAGTGGTGAATTTTCTGGCAAAAAAAAAAAGTAGTGTTGAATTTATTGGTTTCATGAATTAGTTTGTCATGAAGAAAAATATAACGTTGAGTCGAGAAATGGTTAAGAATCTTATCTAAACACATGTTTAATTAGTTTCATGTTAAAATAATCGTTCAGATAAATTATACTTTTGATGGTTTTTAAAATGAAATCAAATGGGCACCACAACAAATGAATATTTATGCCTACTTTAGCCCATCGAATCTTGGGGCAATAATAATGAATATACCATTAATTCACCTTGCGACTCCCCTTTGCAGCAGATAAGATTGGAATGGTTCAAAATATTGTTTTATGAAAGTATTGAGATGTTGCAGATTTAAAAATCAAATAAATAACTTTAAATCGTCCAAACTTGATTTTTATCTATTTAAAACTTCGAAAGGGAAAAACGGGGAGTGAAATGAAGTAGAGTGAAGTGCAGGATTGCACTTACTACTCTAATCCTCTTGACTGAGCCCAATTCTTTAAAAAAAAAAAACAAAAGAAATGTCTGCACTCTTTAGAGAAAAAATTATCTACAAATCACCAATGAGAATGGTTTAGCAAAAGGGTTAACCTCTCATAATATGGTAAACCAAGGTTTAAACTGTCATCAAAAGATATGCATATATTTAGTACCTAGTAGTATATTGAACATATCACCTTCAATATAAAAAGATACATGTGTCTAATAAAAAAATCCTCTACATATATGAGTTTTTGTCTCTTTTTATATAAATGAAGAGAAAGTGGTCAAGGGAATTGAATCTAACGGAAGAGGTTGATTCTTCATATCATGTTGAATTAAGGTTGAAACGCAGTTAGAAAATACCCTCACATGTATATTCAGTGTTTTTGTGCTATCAGGTATATAATACCTAATTGAATATGACCATCAGCTATTTATATAAATCTCTAGCACCTAAGTGAAGTTTAAGGCATGTCTTCTTCATCTTCAAGAGCAGGAGCTCGTTAATTGAGGTCAAATAGAAAGTTCTTCATCAAATTAATAAGTTATTATGATGTCAATGACTTGTAAATAATGCGTCATTTTAACATGTTTGATTTCCACAGTACATAATTAAGCAATACTATTTGCTTTGATAGATTGTCAGCTATGTCAAGAAATCCATCTAATTCGGAGATATTGAACTCTTTTAGAATTTTTTTTATTATGAAGATATAATTTTAGTTATGAATTCCTATAAATTTGTAGAACATTAAATGCCGTGATAGATGCATGCATCTTATTACCGCATGAGTGTGTGTGTGTATATAGCATTTAAAGTTAATTAATATCATGGTCAAAATAAGGATAGCCATATAGCTATTACTGTAAGTTATACTTGTATAAAGGGCAAGACGAATAACGTCCCCTATTAATTAGGGAACCATAGTACTAAGCCCAAAACTTAGCTCACTCTACAATTAATAGTGCAGTTAACTTCTCTGTAATATAGATTCCCACCGTACCAATAATAATGTACAGTGTAGCAGCAAGAATACCAACCAGAGAACAGAGAAATTTAAAAAAGAAAACATGTTTCAAGTTGAAATGAAATAATGTGTACAATCAGTATTAATGCCAGACAAAGGTAACCTGGCAAGAAACCGACGAGGGAACAATTTTTCCAGGGGTAGGGAAAAGGGTCAAACCCAAAAGCAGCGAGCGGTATCATATGCACGTAATTTATTCACCAATTTTTATGAATTGAGTCCGTATCCATATACCATATATATATATAATTTCATTTTATTCAGGTCAAGTGTGAGTATGAAAAGAAGATATTCCACAATAAATAATGTAACTCACACCATTCATAACTTGGTCTTGGTATGAATAATGAGAGGAAATAATTTGGCATTCTCCGATGATATGCTACATACCATCATCTATTTTATATAATGTAACCCATACCATTCATAACTCGGTATGAATAATACTGCTTCGTATACATCCAGAATGAAAAAAGCACAGACGGATGGTGATTAAGGACGGCACACTGTAATAACCAAGCCCATATGCATAAGCATGTGAAAAGGGAGTATCATTAATTAATTACACATAGGATTCTCCTCCAATTCTAATTGTTTCATGCCAAATACAACACGGCCATGGTAGGCCAAGTCCAGTCAATTGTCATAGCACCTTTTTTTTTTTTTTAACAATTTCAACCTTACCCTTTTGTTTCCTTCCTCTTACCCTTCGGAATATATAAGCAAGGCCAAATCTCGTGTCTTGGCATCTCAACATTAAACACTTTAAGGCACAGAAAATGGCATCATCATTATTTTCTGCCCTAACAAGTTGTATTGTTCTAATTGTGTTCCTTTGTGTGGCCGTGCACTTAGCGTATGGGAGTAATAATGAGACTAAGCCAGTGGTGTTCATATTTGGAGATTCAACTGCTGACGTGGGCACCAATAACTTTCTGAGCACACGAGCAAAGTCCAATGTCCCTTACTACGGTATTGATTGCCCAAACTCATTGGCCACAGGAAGGTTCAGCATGGCCTCAACACAATTGACCGCATTGGTAAATTATTAGTGACTACTTTTAAAGATTAAAGAATGCAATATACGGACGTATAATTATTTGATTTTTGCATGGTTGATTTGTTCTGTTCTTTGTGTGTGTTGTAAATCAGAATGAAGCTATACTATTCTGATATGAGGAGAGTCCGCCATCAATTTTGAATCAGGAGGCTCTGGAATTCTCAGAGACACTGCAAAAAACAATGGGTTAGTTCTAAAACACACACACCCAAACATCTTACTTTACACTTTAATCTCTTAGTTTAAGAATGCGTTAGAGATGCTGCTGATCCTAATTGAAAGTACGTCTTAATGTTTGAAGGGTGAGGTGCGTGGTATTATGACTTGAGAAGCAAGTGGAACAATTTGCAGTGGTGAGAGCGAGTATTGCTGAGACTTTTGGGGGGAGGCGGGAGGCTGCTACTCTTTGTTTCAAAGGCTTTGTTCATAATCAGCATTGGAGGCAACGACCTCTTGGAATTCTCCAGGAAAGAAAAGGCCGTCAAATTAGGCCAGAATCAATACTTGGCTGCTCTTCAATCCATCTACTCCACTCAAATTCTGGTTCCTATATATGTGTGTGTGTATTTCTGTTCACCCTTAAACTCTTAGTCAGACTGGCCAAAGAACTGATTCACTAGTTCATTGGTCTGACCGGCTGAACCTGAGCTGAGTTGGTTTCATATTATGGCTATAACTAATGTGTTATGGTGGATTACACTGCAGATTCTACACAGATTAGGGGCAAGAAGATTTGGCATCATAAGTGTGGAAGCCATAGGTTGCTGACCTGCCGTAAGAGTGATGAACTACATGTGGAGGAGAATGTGTGGAGCCACTGAACCAATTTGCTATAGCATTGAACTCTGCAACACTTAATTTGATGAACACGTTAAGGTATGAGTTGGAGGATGTCAAGTGCTCATTTGGGAATTCCTTCGCGATGACCTCAGCCTCATTGCGACACCCTTCGAGCTATGGAATAAAGGAGTCGAAGAAGGCATGTTGTGGAGAAGGGAAGCTAAATGGAGAGGGTCCATGCCTTAAGTCCATAAATACCAATCTTTGTGAGAAGCGTAGTGATTTCTTGTTCTGGGATTGGTTCCATCCAACTGATAGGGCTTCTTGGTTTGCAGCGGCTACACTCCGTAATGGAGGTACCGACTTCGTTACTCCCATCAACTTCCGTCAGCTTGCTCACATTTATTGGTTTTCTTAGAGGAGAGAAGCTCTACTTCTCTCATGTTTTTTTTAACATTACTACTATCTTCTGATGGAGTAAAATTCAATTCAAGTGTTAGATCTATTAGGTTGTTATATCAATCATTTGTCTATTTGTTTTTGTTCTAAGCTTGTATAACTTGTAAATGATATGGAATAGGGTTAAGATACAATTTTAATAATGAAATTTGTTAGAAGTGTCTAGCACAATTTAACAGAAGTTAAATGTTGGCATAGACATTCATTACAAAGCTAGAAGTAGAATAAGTAGGTTCCTTATAAAAAAGAGACAGATGTTTAGGTTAACTTCATGGGGTTACTAAAATTGTAAAATTTTAAAAAATTGTGTCTACTTTTGCAGTATTCAAAAATTAATTGTGACATACATTACTCACAAAAAAGATTCATTACTAAAGTTGCACATTAACCCTATGGAATATTCATGATCTCATTTTGATGTTATTTGTTCTTTTATAAAATTTCTCACGTTGGAGCCTTTGTGTGTGTTGGGGGGTTGGTGTACCTATTTGAAAAACCCTCCAAACCGTGGTTTCGGAAGCACTTTTCTACAAATATGATTACATGATATGTTCATTTGATTGCGGACTTGTCTACGCACATATCATGAGATGAATTAATTAATAATCTAAAAAATAAAAAAGGAATCGCTGTTGATATCATATCTATTGCAAAATATGTTTCTTACCACAGCATGGACAACGCAGAAAGCATAATGGGTGATAATTTGTAAATAAGAAGCAAGGCGCTGATGACATTTTACAGAAGAAACTGTTTGCTAATTAATTATCTATTGATCATATATAAAGCTCATATTTATTGAGACATTTTTACCTCAAAACATCGAAGCCTAATAATTAAATAGTACGTATTGGTGTTTTTTTTTAAGAAAAAAAGGTAGTGCCGCAAATTCTTTGCGTACGTATTATATTACAAGTAAATTGTAACTGATTTTTTGAGTTCTGTAAATTAGTTAAAAATTAAGATTTTATATTTAAGAAAAGAGAGTATAAGGCCAAGACTCAACTCTCTAGACTAATCTCTAGTTACATTGAAATATATATATAGCACCGCTTGGCATGGGAGAAATTAATACAATTAATACAAAACACATTAATTGGACAACGGCTTTTACACGAAACGCATTGCCTCTTGGAAGGCACTGGAGATAATAGTAACTAATTCTGATCAGAATACAAGTTCACATATATACACTGGCTGGCTCGATGGGAAGGATAATTAGTGATGAAATTAACAAGAGTGATGAAGAATTGAGCAATATATCAAGCGTCGTTGAGGAGGCATAACGTATTAATCTTGAAAAACTTTTATATAAGGTTGGTAATGGAATACATATATGATGAAAGATACTAAGTCTAGTGTTGACCAGTTTTTATCAAATTAGTTGGTATGTTGAATTTATTGATTGGGAGATTGGTTTATCATATATGAACAATGTTGAGTTGGGGAATAGTTAAGCATCTAATACAAATGCTTACTTAGTTTTACGTTAAAAATAAAGTAAACCATAATTTGTTCTAACATGAAATCAAATACGACGAGTTAAATTTAAGTAGCCAGATGATGGGTAATAATTAGCTCAACATGCAACACAATTATCTGAAGAGAGTGTCCCATAATTCTTTATAAAACAGATAATGTAAATAACTGTGTTTCACTATATTCTCGGTGTACCAATCAATAGAGAGAGAGAGAGAGAGAGAGAGAGAGAGAGAGAGACTAATATTATAGTTTCAAATATAAATATAAATAAACGAGTTTTATTTTAACATGGCAAGGATTTGTAGATTTTGATGTGCAGGGCTGAATCTCTTCCAAAACACTTGTCTACTCATTCCAGCCTCACTCAAAGAATTCAAGTTATTAAAAAAAAAATATTAAACCACATAAAACACACATATATAAATATTAAACCAAGAAAACGTATAATTCAAAAATATTTAAAAAAAAATCAAAAGAGCAGGTTCTTTCTCATGTAAAGCGCGCGCATATTCTCGAAAAACAAGGTCCGGAAACATGAATCAACCAACAAAACAGTAAAGAGAAAAACCTTTGACATGCTCATGTAACATGTTTTGTTGAAATATGAAATATAACTATTAACTAGCTAGCTAAATTATGTCCTGTAAATCTAGAAAAGTTAAGTTATTATATGTATTCTTCTTCTTCGGATGGAAGCTCGTTCAAGTCAAATTGAAACTTGATGATCGGCTTCCCCGCAGCATCAGAAGAAGACTCGCCTACATGCTTCTCTCCAGCAACAGTACCAGAACGCTTCTCCTCTTCATGTTTCTCTTCAGCACAAGACTCTTGTTCGTTCTTTTCTTCAGTAGCAGTTTCTTCAGAAACCTCCTTCTTGTCCTTTTCTCCCTTATTATCAGCATCACAAGGCTCATCATCTTCTTCAACAATCTTTTCTTCAGCAGCAGCTTCATCATCAAGAGCCTCCATTATTTCTTCGTTCTCACCAACCTCATCAGTAACTGCATCGTCGTCACCGTTCTTCTCTCCTTCAGCAGCAGCTTCAAGAGGCTCCATCATTTCTTCTTTAACCTCACTAGTAACAGCATCGTCATCAGAAGTGTCCTCTTCAATCTTTACTTCAACAGCTTCAATAGACTCTATGTCTTTATCATCCTCCTCATCAGCAGAAGGGTCTTCTTCCTTAGCAGCTTCAAGAGCCTCCACATTAATTTTCTCCTTCTTAGAGACAACACCAGTAGCAGCATAAGGCTCCGCCATTTTAGCTTTTCCTTGTACAGCAACAGCATCATCATCACCACCTGCACATATATGTATATATCACATTTCTCCATTTCCATTAGTAACGTACGTAGCAAATATAATAATTAACAATGCCATTCCTCTCAATAAGATGACTCAGTAACTGTCAATTTTCAGCCCTTTCGAGAAGTTTATCTCTCACATTTACCAAGATGACTCAGGAAATGCTGTCAGGCTCATGCGTAATTACCCAGGCAAAACAGGAGTTTTATAAAATATTACAGCCCCATTATTGAGACACTGCTTGATTTGAGGGCTGGAAATGCATTTACAGACAATTATTATAAGGGAGAACATGAATACCGGCTGGCAACAACACCGCCGGAACAGGATAATACACTGGCTGAAAATGATGTATTTACCATATGTCTATAAATACAGAGATTTAATTTTATGACAATTTTTTGAAGGAATAATTGTGCTAGCTAATTCGTCAGAGAAAATAATCAAGTATTATTATATGCTACTATGGCATTCTCATACCAGAAGCAGGTGAGTCATCATCATCTGCTGCTTCTTGTTGAACAGGAGATTTTGTCGGAGAAACAGGCTGTGATGCCTGGAGTGAACGAGGATGGTGAGCGGGAGAATAATGGTCTACGGTCTGAGAATGCTTTCGCTTGTGACTGACCAGCCTCCTTGATGATTCCTCGCTTCGATTTGGATCCAAATCCTCTGCTGGCTTCTTCACCTCACCCACAGATGATCCTCCGGTGCTGCTACCACCACCGTCAGCGGCTGCGGCGACACTGGCACCGGTGAGTTCCAAGACTTGCCAGGGAATTCTGATATTGTCACTGGCAGGTCTTCCTCTTCCTCTGGTGGGCTGAGGCGTATTATCAGCAGCAACAGGCTTAGGGGAGGAATCTCCAGAGAGGTCTTGCATGGTGGGTCTCTGAGAAAACAGAGAGAGAGAGAGAGAGTTTTGGGAAGTAGCGAGGGAAAATGGAGGTAGGGTTTGGAGAAGGAGGAGGTTATGGAAAGCAAGGGATGAATCGCGAGGAGGGAACGTCCATGGACATAAATGCTTGTAAATGTTTGTCCTTTTCTACAACAATGCACCAATGAACACATAGGTAACAATTAGTGTGTGCGGATTTCTTCGTTGACTTCCCAATCTCTGGACTCAAAACAGATCTGGGTCCTCCCTGTGTGGGCCCCGTTGCCTTGTTTGGTCAGGAATGTTCTTATTATTATTTTCACAAATAAATGGACAAGCAAAGAGTGTTTAACCGCTTAAATACTACGTTAAAATGTCTCACATTCAAATCCGTATAGATGCAGAATGAGTCTTTAATGTTATCAATTGAACTTGATAATACTTAAATCTAATTCAATCAAATAGTCATATAAAAATAATATACTCACCCTGATCCAAAATATATAACTTTTTAAGAAGAAATTTCTTGTCTATATATATATAAGTTATCTAAAGAATTATTAATTACCATTGTTTAATTTTATTTCTATTCATTAGCCATACACATTGAATGTTGAGAGAGAAGAGGAATGTGAGACTGATACAATTAATGAATAGGTGTAAGTAACGAGTCAGTTAACATGTTTGTTAATCAATTCTGAAAATCAATTTCATACAAGTTGAGATAAAACTCTCTCACATACTTACCTCGGATTGTGTGAAATCACTTTTTAAACTGAAGTTTTGTTACCTCCCAAACAAACTCTAAAGAATGCTGTTGAAACATATGCACTTAAAATTATACACGTTAATTTTAAATTTAAAGAATAAATATTTATCTCACCGTTATTTAAAAAAGTAGTTATCCTTTTTTAAATAAGTCGCAGATTGAAAAAATTTCTCTTAAATGTCCCCAATTAAATGTTTAAACTTTTACCTTGTATTTAACGATTCTTAATCAAATATCGCTCTTAATTTAATAAGCGGTACAACTTGAATAATGTTCTTTCCAGTCCTTATTTATAAGATAATATCCATTAGTCCTTAATATATATGATATTTTACAAAATCTGATTAAACGTTCATGACATATTTTTAGAATACTCTTGCCTAGTTCGCTCTCGGCTCTTCTATTTTCTTTATCTATCTCTGATCCTCAATTAATTTTACCGATGATCAAATGATTGTTTTGAAAAGCTGCCAAAGTTTTTGAAATTCTAACCTCTTTTAATTAATCTTTTAATCCCATCAAAATTGTTAATAGTTTCTTATTAAAAAAGGCGTGAGGATCATGATTAATACACCAGACACAAGTTTTTTTTTTCTTATGATTATTTAGGCCAGAACAAGTATCTGAAAATGCTTTTACGTGTGTGTGTGTGCGCGCGCTAAAAAAAAGTATGCAATTTTCACTAAATTTTCATATTAAATAATATAATTTTCTATTTAAGTATTGGAGTTATCCAAAGGAAGGTTTGGTAAAGTATTAGAATTAGAAATATATAGTAAAATATTATATTCATTTCACCTTTTCCCTTTTTTGTTCATGATTTAATCTTTTCAAATAGGACATAGATTTTAATACGCTATTCTTGAATCCTGATGTATTGAAATATAACATATAAGGATAGATTTAATTGCCAAGGAATTGCTTGAAATGAGGCTAATCTAATTATTCAAATAAATTATTTACCGATAAAATATGTAAATTAATGTGATGAGAACAGTGTAATTAAGGGCGTATACCTGTGTAAAGGCTGTCATAAATAAAATAAAGAATTTTTATATAATATATTAATTGACGTGCATGCATTTATTCAAAAATATCGAAACAATTATGTGTAAAATAATATAAAATGCATGCCTCATTTTGCGCTGGTTGATGCCACGCAAGGATGTAATAGTGGGGTCCAAGTATTAGCTATGGTCAAAGCTTCAGAGCAATATAATTATCATATAATTATATAAAATCTATGGAAAATGAAGGACGGTACTTGTAAATATGGGATAAATTGCAACCGTATAAATTGAAATATTCTTATTGAAGAACCATATGATTTAGTTTTAAATATTTTGTTTAGCGTATTACAAGAATATAAATAAACACGATGGTGAGATTTAATTTTAAAAACACTTTCGTATCCTATTTTAAATTTGGTTGTGTATGTAGAAAGAAATAATAAATCATCAACAAACATATTAATTATTAGTATTTTTCCGTTTTATCATTTTAAGTGAAGTTGAAAAACTTTTTAACGGTCTAAACGTCGTTTCTTAATATGATGGAATTGTCAGTTGATGCCTTATAAGATAAGACTTAGGAGTATCAAGGAATCAATTTTTTTTTTTATCGATTTACTAACAGAAGCTTCAGACTGAATATTTAAATACTCCCTCTATTTCTTTCTTATTTATAGCGTTTTATTATGATTAAAAACGGTGATTAATCTGTAATTATTTCTTCAAATTTTCCAAACACATCTTAATATATGTTTGGTAATAGCTTTTTTAAGTGATTTTACGCAGTTCTAGGTAAGTATGTGAGAGAAGTTTTGTTTCGACTTACATAAAAGTGCTTTTTAAATGATTGACAAATAAATGTTCTAGGTTAGTAATGCATTGGTCTTATCTGGGACAGTGGAAGTTTAAGAAAATTATTCAAAAGAAATTTAAATGAATCCTCATTGGGATGCGCAAGGAGTAATAACCAATGTTGAGGTATTCAATGGGAGTAATTGCATACCCGAAATAATTTGTTCACATTTAATTTTAAATATATGATATCTCTTAAATTTATAATATTTTTTTAAAATATTTATATTGAGTGTACATGGAATCACATGTTAGTTTCAATGCACAACGAAAATAATTATCTTTAGATGGTAAATAAGTGAATCATTGAAAATCAAATTAGAATCCGATCGTTTTTTTTTTTTTTTGAATTTCCTTGAAAATTTACCAAAGGGAGGTAAGTATAAAAGAGTGAAGATGTCTGCATTTAAACCGATATTATCCACTATGGCATTTTGGGGAAATGACAGCGACAATGAGTCATCTGCAGGGGTACATCCTTTTAATTGCTCGTATATCTTCTGAACAGACTATAGCATTACAGTGGGATGGTGTTTAGTAAGGGAAAATTTTATAAGTTGAATTTAAAAAAAATTGAAGAACTGGGGGTTATAAAATCTGAACAAAGATAAAAATGTAACATAAAAAAGTAATAACTGGCAAAAAAAACATAAAAAAGTAATAACAATTAATTAAACATCATTTCTCCATTTCTCTATCTCAATCTCATCCATATTCTATTTTTTTCATAACACGTTATCAGCACAATACTCTATCGGATGAGTTCTTCGCATATTATTGATTCTTGTAAATTTTTGTTTGTTGCATAATGACATCTAGATTGTATTGTATGTAAGGTTTCTTTCCTTTGAGTTACTTTAGCAACTCCCTCTACTTTCTTTTATTGCATTTTTGATTTAGTTACTCTTGATCAATTTGGGATAATCTGATGAGCCACTGTATGGAATTAGTTGATTCTTTTACCATATATTTTAAATACTGGATTTCATGGTTAGGATTGGAGATTGTTGCTATTATTCTATCTTATTTCAATTTTCTTACAAGTTATTTGATATTATTAATGTTATTTTTGTTTTGGCCTGAAGCCATATTGCTATAATATATTTTGAAAATATGACATAAAGTCATATTATTCTGATTTTATAGCCAGAAGCTATATTCCTTTTCAATTTTGAAATTATATAACCAGAAGTTATATCAAATAGCCAGAAGTCATATATATTTTTCTATTTGACAATATAGCCAGAATCTATATTCATTTAATTCCTTATTATATGGCCAAAAGCTATATACTTTTGTTGGAAAGTCAGAAGCCATATGATTCATTTATCCTGAAGATAAATGACTAAAAGTTATATAATACTGACTTCCTATCATTGGCCTGAAGCCATATGATTTTAATTTTTGTTATAATATTTTACTTTATATTATTTTTTTATCTTTACGAATTTTATTCAATTATCATTCGTATTATTATATTTGCATTGTTATGTTTTATGCTATTTTTTATTTTATTCATTGTTATTTATTTATTCACTGTTATACAGTAAACCAGAAGTTTATTGATCAAGACAAATTTATTGTTGGCATGACTTGTTTGATCATCCAAGTCATATATAAGATGCAACATATAGTCAAAAATTATGAACTGACATCTATTGAAGAACCAGAAGATTCTTCATAAATAGCCAACATATTATATAATTCAAAAGTTATTTATGTGCTACTTGTTCTCAATAGAATATGGATCACGAGAAGATCATTAGTCATGATTTGAAATAGATCTTTACATTTCTGGAAATATATTGCACTCATATGGGTCCATTCAAAAAGTATGTAAACCATACAAGTATTCAGTAAATTTGATAGATGCATCTACAAGATGGTTACATGTGTGATCATTATTAACTTGCAGCCTGAAGTTTGCAAGATTATTTGAATAAATCATTATGATGATGAATGCACAATTTCCAGATTGTACGACCCATAAATCATTTGTTAAAGCCTCCGTGTATAGTTTGATCAATCCTTATGAGAACAAGATTTTCACTCAGTGTTGGCATATTTGATTTGATATATTGCAACACTTATACACATCAAACTAACAAAATTCTCCATGTGAAATTGGCTTTTGGTCAAGAACTATATATTTTTCATCTCAAAGGTTTGAATGTGCAATGTTAGTTCTTATTGATCCACCACTATACACATAGATGGAAAGTTGAGATAAATGTTGGGCAAGATTCTCCTCCTTGTTTATCTTTAAATGAAACCAAAATGGTGTTTCTAAAAGGAACAAATGGGTTTATGAGACTTGTACTGCATTATCGGTTAACTGTCATTTGACAAAGTTTATCCACATGAAGAGGAGAAATTGAGTAACTGGAAAAGAAAACACATTGAATGCATTATTAATATCAAATATAGATCCTCAAAAATAATAGTATGAACCAGAAGTTCATCGAATATTGCATTCATGATATCTATAAGATATTTGCCAGATTTAATTCCTGACCTAAATGAGAATTACTAATTCTCATATTTCAGCTAAAAATGCTCCAATTAATATAAATAAGAAAGAGACATGCCTGAAGCATGGAAAATTAATAGGTTTCAAATATAATACTTTGGACAAAGTGGAGCATATTATTAAGATGATCATATTAAGGAGGCTGGCACTCAAGAAGAGGCCAAGACATAGCTAATTGTAAAACCTCAAAAGAGGTTCAGGTACCTGAAAAGTAATATTGATATTTTGATAAGTTATGTCGCAACGAGAAAAATGGAACAAAAAAAGATAGAATTGTCGACAACAGTTTTGATAATAATATCACGTGATCAAATGAGGATATTATACATAAATCTGTCATGCAAAATAGATAGTAAAGTGATTGGCCATGATCAAAAGTGAAAGGAAAAAACGCAGTGAAAATACGATTATGCTATTTCGATGTGAGAATTATGAACTTGCAGTCCAAACACATGAAATACAAATTTATTATATGATATGTGAACATTTATGTGAAAACAAATATTTTCATAATGTTATGATGATTGTATTTGTAATGATATATAAGGTATATTATTTGTGGTGGATAAAAAATAATCACTAGTCTGATAAAATATATGAAAAATATGCGTCTATTGAATATTGTTAAAGTCTATGCATATGGCTCATTGGAAAGTGAAATATGCATCAGAATGCTGGAAATATATATGATTCTTAAGCATGTCTGAGTATATCATTCAGTATATAAAATGTTATATGGGATTAAAGATTTTGAGTATATATAGATTTGATTGAAAAATGTATAGAATAAATCAACATATCCAGAAGATATGGTAAATTGATACATTTATTCGACATGTCCAGAAGATATGATCGAGAAATACATTTTATCATACAATTTGATGACAATGAATCTGTGAAGCTGAGATGGAAAACAGATCAACTATTTGAAAAATCATTGATGACAATCACATTTTTAATTAGTGATATTGCAGTCAGAGAATGTTGTCATCATGGGGAGTAAAAGTAATATTATCAGGGGGAGTAAAGATAATGCTGTACTCTTTTTTCCTTAACCAAGGTTTTGTCCCACTGGGTTTTCCTGGTAAGGTTTTTAACGAGGCAGCTTCAATATATATTGTGTACTCTTTTTCCTTCACTATGTTTTTGTCTCACTGGGTTTTTCATAGTAAGGTTTTAATGAGGCACAATATTTTTATATGGACATCCAATGGGGGGTGTTATGAAATTATAGTATATGGATGTCCATACCATTCAAGAAAGACTTTTCACATTCCTTCCTATATTGAATGGCATTATATCTTGTAACCTCCCATTGAAGAGTTTTTAGCATTTATCCCATATAACTTATAATTGTACAATTATGTTGATTTATTCTCCTTGTAATTTGTAACTCTTTAGACTAATATCCAATGTTGGTTCCCTATAAATAGATATGTTGTATACACATTTGATGATATACAAATGAAATGAAAGAGAGCCCATTTTTATTCTCTCTTTCAACTTTCTTTCATCTTCTCCATTTCTCTGTCTCAATCTCATCCATGTTCTATTTTTTTTCATAACAAACCCCATATATTTACTTTTTTAAAATTCAACTCACAAATTTTTTTCCCTTCATTCACTTTCGTCTTATCAAGTGAAATTTATTTATAAATAAAATTTGTGGTAAATTTTTAAAATCTCATTTGGAAGAAAAACGAGATAAAATTAATGAACACCTCCGCCTCACGCCTACCAATCTGGCGCCCTCTGCATTTCTCTGGCGAATATTCCAATCATTTTTTTTTTTTGGAAAAAGAACAAATCACCACTCATAGCGAGAGTTTTTCAATCAAACAGGCTGACTTTGGCCCTTCTCACCAACTGATGGCACCTAATGGACCAGCCGACAACCCTATGTTTTTTTTAAAAAAATACAATCGTTCTCTTTTTAGAGATAATCTTATTAAAAATATCATCAGACATTAAATCTGAACACATTTTTTATATAAAAATTTAAAATTTGGTTTATTATATTATGATAAACTACCCTCTTTGTTAAATCAAACCTGGTTGGTTACAACCAAATGTTGGTGTAACAATATTATTAATTACTAACAAGGTTTGTATTAAAATACTGATATGATTGGTTTGGCGGAATGAACTAATTTCTCATAACTTAATAAACCAATATTTAAGTCTTTGCTGAAAGATATGCCTCATCCAATGTGTTTTACAGTGTTTTGAATATGATTATCTCTTGTAG
>QFDD01002518.1:0-14046 GCA_006871305.1 Vachellia collinsii | reverse complement strand
AAGAGTATTTATGATGACAAAAGCATAGTTTCATAAAGCAAAATCATGGTTTTGCATAAACAAATTTTTTTGTGCTTTTTCAAAATATATTATTTAAAATCACTCTTATCACATTTTTTTAAAAAATTAGAATCCAAAGCTAATATATTCCAAACATACCTGTAGCAATTAACTAATTAAATGCATTTTAGCTTAAAAAATTAACTTTACTCATATTGAATAAGGTTTTAAAAGAGATAGAGAAAAGATGAGCCACTTTTAGCATTAATTATAATATAAAATTTGATAAATTAACATTAATTACCATTCAAATGACATATATTGTTAACCAAAAGATTATTTTGGAAGTGACTTATTATGGATAGGAAGAAGTGCATATTTTGTTTTTAAAAAATAGTAAAAATAATAATAAGACTTATGTCTATAAAAATACAAGCATTTAAATTGTTATGAAATGTTATAGAAATAAATTAGGGTTAATACAATCTTTAATTTTTTAAGTTTATATTTATTTTAATTTTAATCCCTTAAGTTTCAAACTATAGATTTTAATCCCTCAAGTTTCATTCATTTTAACACATTAGTCCTTATAATTTAATTAAAATCTAAACCATTTTACTCCTCAAGAAACCAAAACCCACACTTTAAAAATTCAAAGACTAAAATTAAAATAAGGTTAAACTTGAGAAACCAAATGTTATATTAACCCAATAAACTATAATATTTCGTTTATAATTTAGCAATTCATATTTTTAAAATATTATAAATATCTTAACAGTGACAATTTGTTAACTTACATATCTCATTAAAATGAGATTTTATTATGAGTATTATGTAACACCAACTTATATTACATTTTGTTCATTTGTCTCCCTTAGCAGCCACCTGTGGTCCCTATTACACTTTAAATCATATACTTAATATACCATGATTATAAGACTTTTAAGAAAAATTCTTTTTCTCCACTGTCATTTATTTTGATATAATATAATTAGCAAGAATGACCCATATGAGGGTCTCATTAATATGTATGGCTTATCTTGGTGATGATAAAACATTAAATTTTAAAAAATATCAGCATTTGTATTTTGTTTTTAGTATAATAAAGAAAATTAATATAACGTTAAGTTTTAGTATAAAGTTCTAATTATTAACTTTATGTTCTCATAAAACAATAAAATAGATACTTAAAAAAAGAACTTTCTTTTTAAAAGTAAATATTTAAGAATATATATAAATTAAAAGAGAGTACTACAAAATTTTAAAATAAAACGGTGGATAGAATTAAATTTTAAAAATTAACCTGATTTATTTAAAAATTGAGCGAAAGGTAGAAAATATTAGAGTAGAAATCAAAATAAAAATACTTTTTGTTAAAAAAGATAGTAGTAGAGTATGATCAATAATGTTTAGTTTTGCATTTCCAAGGCATATGAGATTCCACAAACCTGTGACATATTGAATAAATATAATTTGTCCATTAGCATGAACTTTTATAAAGTACTGTTACAAAACAAGACAAATAATAAAAGTGTTTTTATAAAGACAAACAATAATGTCGTTTGTCTTTTCCCACGGAAGTAGCTACAGCCCCTTTCCTTTTCTTTTTGTTTTTACGCATCCCCCATCTCTCAATGGCACAACTATAGAAAGAAACAAATATTTCTATTTTTAATATAAGAGGTAGATATTTACGAGAAATACTTACATACTCCCGGAGTGTCATGTCATCCATACTCTGCCCAATGAAAATGTTCCAAGTGTCATCTATTATGATCTCATATCCCATAAATTTCTCCTGATTATTTTCATTTTTCCATAACCCATTACAATAGATATCTATTATGGAAAAAGATAAATAATTAAGAGAAATTTATGAGATATAAGATTCACAATAGAGGACACTTGGAATATTCTCATTGGACAGAGTATGGATGACGTGGCACTCTGGGAGCATGTAAGTATTTCTCGATATTTACATATGAGATTCCATAAACCTTTCCTTTTTCAAAACTTCGTTGCATAACTCTTACTTATGGGATTGGGTACCTTGAGCGCTGTATCTGCTGCAGGCCTGTTTGGCTTCTGGCTCTTTGGATCTTTCTTCTTTTCTTGCCTTTATTTTGGCTATGTTGTTCAACTTTGTAATGCTAGTGCTAGCTCTCTTAGTTTGCTTCTATGTTGTCTTTCTTTGAGTTTCTTGTATCTAAGACTATGTAATTGTGTTTTATTTTCAATATGATTGCTGTCTTTGTTGGCAAAAAAAAAAAATTAGTTAAATTAGATATTAATAATATTTTTCTAAAGAGATTATACTTACGGTAAGTTCTTCACATCTATTATACTAAGATAGTTCCCTAACAACATGTGATTATATGCCTTCTTTTTTTGTTTTTTATAAGAGTTTATAATTAATTAATAATATTTCAAAAATATAACATATGGTCGCTTATGATTATAAAACTTGACAGATATAAAGAATTTAAATTAAATATTTTTCTTGCTATAATACTTCATTTAATTATTATCCTGATTCACAAATGCCCTCTTTAATATATAAAATTAATAGGGATAATTTGAAAAAAAAAAAAGAGAGAATTTCACTTAACCCCAAGGTGACTTTGTTTCAAATAAGAATCAAAAGAATATGAAAATCATAGTGTAATACTTAAAGAATCAAAGTGAAATTATGTTTTGATAATAAATGATCAGAATATCATTCCTTCATATGAACACTTATTATTTTGTTTATTATTATTTCATCCTATCTTTACTATAAGAGCCTTTTTAGAAGGTATATATCTTCTTAAATATAAGATCATATACAAAAAGTTAATAGGATTAAATTCTTCTTTTTCACAAATATCCTTATTAATAGTATTTCAGAGAGAGATCATATAAGAAACAAACTTAAACGTAATTAAGATAGGTTGATTTTAACTAGAGGATAATATTGAAAAGTAGTGATGATCTTTATCATCTCAAAGCCAACAACTTCTCTTAATCATTGTGAAGTAGTTAGAAGGCTTTTATGAGAAGGACTATATGGAGTAGTTGTTAAAATGCTTATTTGCATTTATAAATTTACCTATGAACATTTATAATTTTTTGTATGAGCTGTTGTAAATTTTCATTTGAATACTTATCAATTTTCTTATTGTTACTTGCTAAAAATGCTTATATGTACTAGTAAATTCTTGCATAAGCTGTTGTAATGTAAATTAGGAGTTGTAAATATTTTATATATACTTGTAAAATTTGCTTTTGTTAATTGTTCAAATGTATGTGCACTTAAGAAAATGAAGGAAGGGTATTTTGTGTTAGTTCAAGCCTTTCACCCAAGAGGGGGTGAATTGGGTGATATTTAAAAAATGTAGCCTTAACATTATACTTAAAAACAAAGTAAGTGTTTGAGAGATATCACCATAGTTAGAGGAGAAGAATACACAAATTTATACTGGTTCAATTTATCCTCAGAGTTCCATTATGTCTCCAAGATTCCTCAGGCTCTTGGTGATTGAGTACAAGCAAATCCAACCCCCACCCCCCAAAAAAAAAAAAACTACAACAGACACATTGAATGAAGTTTCAGAAAACTCTCTCATAGACTGAATAAGATAATCATTGAAGTACAGATGAAATACAGAAAACAGAGCACTAGACTTAGTATCGAATGCAACAGTATAAATGTCTTGAATGCTGCTGTATTTATAGAGTGGAATGAATTGATGACCATTACTATATTTAAAGATAGCCTTTATGTTCTTGAGATCATCTTTTCAACTGTTGATACTCCCGTTGGAGCTTGCATTTAATGCTGCGTTGATATTGCCATTGGAGCTTGCATTTAATGCTTCTAATAGAAAGGTGCTGTTTGATTAATGTTGATCTTAATGTATGATTAAGAACCTTTAACCTGTATATAAACTTGTTTCGTAATGGATATAGATGATTAGAAGTAGCAGAATCGGGTTTATTCATAATTTGAATAACTACCAAAATCTCCTAGAGTGATATTTTCAAAAATTCTGGTAAATAGGCACTTGAGTGACTTTATAGTGATTCATGTCACTCGAGTGATATGTTTCAAAGGACCACAAAATTGCTTCATCACTATCGAACGACTTGATATTGATTTGGAATGAAATGAGATATCACTCGAGTGATTTTTATAATTTCTCAAAAGATCACTATGAGGTGAATGCGCTTCTATAAATAAAATTGCGAAAAAATTTCATTCCCTCAAAAAAAAAAAAACTATTCCCACATTTATTTCAATAATTGGGGGGAAAAAGGGGAAATCACTCATAATCATCTCATAAACCCATTTATCTCATTTTAGACCCAAAGCCTATGGGCCTATGTCTAATCCATCAAAGGTGTATCAAACCCAATTTTCTAACATCTGTCACTCACACTTAGTATATTAGTAATTTCGAGTCTCATCTTTTTCTCTTCCTTCTTTTATATTAAGTGTTTTGCTCTGACCACACCACATGAGCATGACGTCTCTTATGTGTCTGTACTAGAAATTTCATTCACTGAATCATCGCAAGACAACCTTTCTTATTGTGTGTAGCTTGAATCTTGATATCATGCCTTAGTCCTGGATTTACCAATATACACTTCCATGTGGTAAATCTAATCCTTCTCAAGTCAAAATAAAACTTAGATTGCCTTCCCATGTGCATAGTGTCAACACTTATGCTCTGTTCTCTGGTTGTGTCTTGAAAGTGGGAGACAGAGATGGAGAAGAATGTGAAGAGACGACGGAGAAACATGAAATGATGTATGTGCTGATGAGGTGGGCATGCTCTTGCTTACATATAAAATAAATCCACATGGCAGCCTTTGATAGGGAGATTGGAGAAACAGTACATAAGCAATTGGATGTAATGTAAGTTTTAAGTGTGACATATGCTATTGTGCAAACAATTATAATATCTATATATTATCATAAGATTATGTATTTCCTTTTTTTTTTTGGGTAAACTAAGATTATGCATTTCTAATATTTTGACACATATGGAAAAAAAGGTATCTTTAACTGAACTTCGATCATCACTAGCATGTAATGTATACGATTTGCACATATATGGTTCAGGAAACAGACTTTTAATTCAAGTTACGTTATCATGTATTCAAATGGATAAGATGCCACATAGGTGTCCACATCACTCTCTCTCCAAGTAAACTTTCAGGACAAAATTGCTCATCCGAGAAAACTTTTATAGTGAAAATGTACATATTTCTGGGCAACATTATCCCACATGAATACATGATGTGGCATTATATTCTACGTGACAGACGTCTATTTGCTCTCTGTTTAATCAGGATAACATTGTTACACTTTTATACTTCCATGGCAAAATTGTTCTAACAAAAACTTCTAGAACAAAAATGATCCTCCGAAAAAACATCCGAGGTGAAAATGTACATTAACCCTAAACTCTAAAGGTGATTATTAATATTCATAATGAATAAATCACTTTGACCAATTCAACATTCTAGCGTTTTCATTCACATATATAATTATAATCCTTAATTTCATTTAAGAAATATCTAGTTTTTTTTTCCGACAAAAATGTTGAAGCTCTAACCGTGTTTGAATATCTAGCACGGTCTTATCAGGCTTCAATATGAACATTCTTCCCTAAATCAACTATATTTCCAATTTCTACATCAAGGTCATCCATGACTCAAATTTCATGTTTTTCCACCAGAACACAGAATCAACATTCAAACTTTGTTTTGGAGAATAGAAAGAAGAAACGGAGCTCAATTCTCTTAAAGTAATTTCACATACGTTAAAAGTGTCAAATTAAGATGTCAAAATTCTAGATGGTTTTTGAACTCAATGACAGTGGACCATACAATTTATGAACATGACCAAAGAAATACCATGCATAAGGGGGATAAAAACGAAAATCACTTGACTAAAATATTTAATAAAAAAAAACAAAGTGGTAAATAAAATAATATAAAAAAATGTAAAGTATTGAAATATATAAAACAACATTAATGTAGATTTTTTTTTCTAGAACTGTGTCTATGCTTTTTTTTTCATGTTCGAGTATTATTTTTCTTTCTTTACTCTCTCCATTTTGTCTTACCTCCCACTTTTTGTGTGAGTCTGTCATTTTATTTGTAGAACTACATGATATTTAGTATTATGTCATATTGGAAAAAAAAGAAGAAGAGTGTTTTTATACATTGTCACCTAAGCAACCGGAAGAAATATGATGAATTTCATAAAAGCTCTAAATCAACAAAAGTTTTATTTACGATTGGAGGGAGTAAAAAAACACAACATATGGAAGTAACTCTAATGATCGTCAAAATCAAGATGGAAATAGGAAATGGAAAGTCATGCCAACTTGCTCACTACGCTAAAAGCTTATAGTGCGTATAGGAGGGTTGATGACTTGATGTGATGTATCAAATTGTTAAGATTCCAAAAACCTTTGACATTATTATAAGACTTAGACTCCGTCAATTTAAAAGCAAGTCGCTATTCATAAAAGGAAACTTAATGCGCCAATCTTCCTCACTTGATCACTCGTTGAGAAGATTGAGTTTCTCAGATACAATGAGGTCCATGCTAATTCTATGGCTATTCTTGATACCCTTTTGCATTATAAACTCAAGCATCAATATCTTTGTTGCAGCTTATGGCCATTTCCTTAGCCATCAAAAATCCGCCTTGCTTAATCTGAGAGACACCCTCGTATTCGACCCTTCCAGGTCCAAGAAATTGGTTCATTGGAACCACCAAAGTCATTTCTGTCAATGGAGTGGAGTAACATGCGATGATAACGGACATGTTATAGCTCTTGATCTGAGTGAAGAATCCATCTTTGGTGGCCTTAATAATTCTAGCAGCCTCTTCAAGCTACGATTTCTGCAAAGTTTGAACTTGGCTTATAACGATTTTCATACTCAGATTCCTTCTCAGTTGCACAGTCTGAAAAATTTGAGGTATTTGAATTTGTCATATGCTGGCTTTAAAGGTCAGATTCCAAATGAGGTATCATATCTAAGGAAGCTTGTTTTTCTTGATTTGTCTGCCTCACTTTACACTCTGAAACTCGAAGAGCCAAATATAGCCAAGTTTTTGCAGAATCTCACAGAAATCAGAGAGTTATATCTTGATGGTGTGAATATGTCCGTTAAAGGGAAAGAGTGGGGCCATGCGCTATCTTCACTGCAAAATCTTCAAATTGTGAGTATGTCATCTTGTTCGCTCCTTGGACCAATTGATTCATCACTTGTAAAGCTCCAATCTCTCTCGGTACTTCGCTTGAGCAATAACAATATGTCAAGTTCAGTGCCTGAGACGTTTAGAAGTTTAACCAACTTAACCACCTTGCATCTTAGAAATTGCAACCTGATTGGTGTGTTTCCAAAACAAATCTTCCAAATGCCCAACTTACAGGTCCTTGATTTGTCAAATAATCAGGATCTTCAGGGCTCACTACCATTTTTCCAACATAATGTGATTCTCCAATCATTGAACCTCAGCCATACAAATTTCTCTGGGCGACTACCAGGTTCTATTCACAATTTGAAGATTTTGTCTTCATTAGATCTATCAAACTCAAACTTCCACGGAAGACTTCCTGGTTCAATCTCAGAATTGACTTCACTTGCTCATCTAGACTTGTCATTCAACAACTTCACTGGCTCACTTCCATTCTTCAACATGTCGAGGAACCTTACATATCTCTCTGTCCAGAACAATCACTTGGAGGGTGGAGTTCCACCTTTTCATTTCAAGGACCTTGACAATCTTGCGACCATAGATTTGGGCAGTAATTTTCTCAATGGGAGTGTTCCATCTTCTCTTTTTACACTTCCATCTTTGCGTGGACTAATTCTTCCTAATAATAGATTTGAGGGTCTTTTGGATGAATTTCCAAATGCTTCTTTTTCTCCATTAGAGGTCCTAGATATCAGTGGGAATAATTTACAAGGGTATATTCCTAAATCTATCTTTCTTTTCAAAAGACTCAGTTTCATCGAGTTTTCCTCAAACAAGTTCAATGGCACCATACATTTGAATATGTTGAAAAACATGACAAATTTGTCCACATTAGATCTTTCTCGTAATAACTTGCTGGTTAATGATGCATCTTTAGTGGACAACCAAAATCAATCACCATTCCCTAAATTGAGAAATCTCATGTTAGCTTCTTGTAATTTGAGAGACTTTCCAAGTTTTCTCATACATCAGTCCAATTTATTGTACCTTGACCTTTCCAACAATCAAATCCAAGGAAAATTACCCAACTTGATTTGGAGGTTTCCTTCATTGGTTTTTCTAAATCTTTCCAACAATTTTCTCACAGATTTGGAAGGTCCTTTTCAAAATATTACTTCCAATTTGTTTGCTCTTGATCTTCATTCCAACCAACTGAAAGGCCCAGCTCCCATTTTTCCGAAAAATTTGCTCCTTTTGGACTACTCAAGCAATCACTTTAGCTCAATTGACCCGCTAGACATTGGTAATCAGATCCCTTTTGCAATTTCTCTCTCCCTTGCAAATAACAGTTTCAATGGAAAAATCCACAAATCCCTTTGTAACATGTCTGCTCTTCGAATGCTTGATCTTTCTGATAATCACTTTAGCGGTTCCATTCCTGAATGTTTGACAAGAATGAGTGGCACCCTTAGGGTGTTGAATCTAGCTGGAAACTACCTCACAGGCCAGATTCCAGGCACATTTTCAACTTCTTGTGCCCTCCAATTCTTAGACCTCAATGAAAATTTCTTAAGTGGTAAAGTACCAGCATCTTTGGTTAATTGCTCCAAGTTGCAAGTCATAAACCTTGGAAACAATCAATTGACAGATAGTTTCCCATGCTTCTTAGCGCACATACCCACCTTAAGAGTCTTTGTTCTGAGGTCCAACAGATTTTATGGGAATCTCAAATGTTCAAATAGCAATGGAAAATGGGAGGCACTTCAGATTGTTGATGTGGCATCAAATAACTTAAGTGGTACTCTACCTGTTTCACTTTTGAAAAATTGGAAATCATTGATGATTCTTGATGAATACAAAAGTGAATCAAAACTAGGTCAATTGTATATTGACATCTATGACAACAAGTATCTCGTGGACGTCAATACTGGAATCTCTTCTATAAACAAAGGTGCTGCAATGAAGCTAGCCAGAATCATAGCAGCAGAGCCACCATTTGTGATCGATCGCATATTCTTGGATGTGAATGAGTATGATTTTGGTCCTCGTAGTTACTCAGATTCAGTGACAATTGTAAACAAAGGAAGGCAAGTAAAGTTGGTCAACATTTTTTTTTCCTTTACTTCTTTGGATTTCTCATCCAATCATTTTGAAGGGCCACTACCAGAGGAGATTATGAATTTCAAAGCACTTCAAGCTCTTAACTTATCAAAAAATGCTTTTTCGGGCCATATCCCTTCATCTATAGAAAATTTGAAGCATCTTGAATCATTAGACTTGTCAATGAACTCTTTTAGTGGTAACATACCACCAGAACTTACAAGTCTAAATTTCCTTGAAGTTCTTAACCTCTCCTATAATCATCTCATAGGGCCAATCCCAACAGGTACTCAAATTCAATCATTCCAGGCTGATTCCTTCAAAAGCAACAACGGTTTATGTGGACCTCCATTGATGCAAAATTGCAATTTTGATGGTGTACCAGGCTTATTGTCCCCATCATCTGAATCAGATGATGGGAGTTACATTGATTGGAATTTCTTGAGTGCTGAACTGGGATTTATTTTTGGCCTTGCTATTATTATCCTCCCTCTTATCTTTTGTCAGCAGTGGAGGTTGAGATACTCCAAATATGTGGACAACTTGCTGTACAAAATCATCCCTCAGCTGGATTTTATATATGAACACCGTGGAGGGAAAACTTACAGATGCTTAAAGGTGGAAACCTTTCTGATTTTCAGTTGAATAAAGGGCAAAGAGTAGGTGATTTCTTTTTTGTTTTCTTTTGTAATATCTATAATAGATGAATAAGATCTCTTCATGAAATGACAAGTGAAATTAAACCTGGTTTTTTCCATTTACAAGTTGCTATTTGAACTCTTACATTTCTGCCAAGTATTTATAATTAGTTTTATAGGTACACTACGCATTAACGTTAAACATAAGATGATTTAAAATTAGGTAAAGCTATAAGAGCTTGCAAATTAATTTTTCCTTATTTTTATTTTCTAGTTTATTATCGTTGATTTTACTTGTATTAAACTATTAACTGTAACTTTAGCATTTTGAGACAGTTCTTATTGTTGTAACTTAAAATTTATTTAAAATAAAGGTTCACATAAATATTGTTATTCCCTTTATGGCAACTTTTCTCTACACAATTTTTTCTGTTTTCTATTTGAAATCTAGAAAACTCTTAACCTTCCTATATTACAATTAATTAATTAATTAATTGGAAATATCTAGGGCCACAGAGATAGCTTTAAAATTTACTCTTAGAAATAAACTTCAAAATTAACATACAATATCTCCCAAAAATTCTCCAAACATTAAAAAGAAAAAAATTATTCACTATTTCATATTTCAAAGAATTCTTAAATGAAATAGTAAGTAAAATTAATTTTAAGTTATAAAATGAACATCTTTTCACTAAAAATTATGTTTTACTTTGTTCTTTATTATAAGTCTATTTCAACTAATTTTCTCATACTAATAATGACACTTCAGGTCTTAAATTGATAAAATATTCAAAGTTTAATCTTATTAAAATTCTATATATTTATATATACACAAATTATAATTACGTTTAATATTGATGTTAGATATGTGTGCATTATATATTTTGGCATGTAAATAATAAGGAGGAGAGCTAAGGCTTTAATAACCCAAAGGTAAGTGGTACAATTGGAATGACAGACACACACATGTTAGAATAGTTATAGTTGATATGATATGATTGAATAATGTATATAGAACTTTAAGAAAATTGAGATTCGTCTCTTCTTTTTATTCTCCAAAACAAAGTTTTGAAAGTTGTTTTCGTGTTCTAGATGAAAAGCATGAAATGTCGTTATGGATATTAGTTTAAAGTAGAAATTGGAAATAGTTGATTTAGGGGGAAAGAAGTATGCGTTGGAGGTTGATGATTAGACCATGTGTGATATTCAAACATAGTGGGAACTTCAATACTTCTTTCCAGAAATATACAACTGGATATTTCTTAAATGAAATTAATTAAGGATTTTAATTATATGAATGGAAAAGGTTGGAAGGTTGAATTAATTTTTTTTTTTGGCCAAAAGAAGGTTGAATTAATTAAGGTTATAAATATATAGGTGTCCTGAAATATGTGTGTTGGGAGATTGGATCTTCACCTAGAGGGAGGATAAATTGGTCCTCACGTCATGTGGTGCCCTTTTAATCGTTTCCATATTCATCACCTTAAGGGCATTGCTCGTTATTCTTATTGTATAGCCTGATTGGCTCATATATGATCAACGAAGCTATGTTGCTTGTCTACTTTTTCATCTTATTATCAAGAGAATTATAACAACAAAACCAACAAGTGTTAGTCCGAATGGAAGGGGCTTTAGCCATTTAAGCACCATGTCTCAAGTTTAAATCCGTGTAAATTTAAAAAACATTTTTAAAAGAGTAGTTATTACTAATTGGGTGTGACAATACTTGAATGTAACACAGTTGAACAACTATATTAAAAAAACAAATTATAATTAACAAGTTTTAGTTGAGATGGTAAGTGGTCTCACCCCAGTAAAAAGGATAATACAAGTTTGAATCCGGAGAAGCATATTTGTTGAGAGAAGCGAAAACCATTTGCGTTCTAAATTTCAAAAGGAGAAACCTTGATCCAATAAAAAATATAAAAAAATAATTATAACAACAAAGTTATTATTATTTTGCCTATAAATGCTCAAGTATAAATTAATCAATATATTAAATTACTATACAATTTTATTAAAAAAAAGGAAAAGAAACTGTGGCTTGATATTAAAATGGCAGAAAATCCAGCCTATAGACGTATGTGTTTGTTTGTAATTGTCTACAAATTTTTTTTAGGAAAACAATTTTAGTCAAACATACATCAATAAAAAGGGGATCAGTGACAACTTTATCTATATGCGCTTTTAATCTAATTTTATTTGGTAAAACTCTTCTTATCTATTTTCATTGTTGAATTTTATGTAAAAAAAATAAAAATCCATAAGCATCAATACGGAAGCAAAATATATATAATTTAGTAAAATTAATCTCTTTTACTAACCTCAATATATTTTATTTTTTTAACTTAATCTCCAAACTTTTCCGATAAATTGCAAATATTAGATGTGTTTCTCGTTAAGTTTGTCTTAAAATGAAAATAAAATTCTAATTTCACCTATATTAAGAGAGAAAAATATAAGAAGACATATTTAAACATTAATTACAAGGACAAAATTGGTGGCAAATAAGTACTAATTACACTCCAAGTTACTTATATTGGGGACCAAAGAATTTTTCAAAAGGTGACTTATTTGGACCGTATGCATGGATGCTTTTGTGAAACAAATACAAAGTTTTCATAAATTAATAATTAACTTAATTAATTTTTTAATGTATACAAATTAATTATCTTTTTTTTTTGGATAAAATTATTGATCATAAAAGGAGATTATACAACTAGAATTAAAAGAGTAGGATATAGGGAATAGGGGATTGTTTGTGCTGATTTTAGGTAGACCAGAGGTTAAAGGAGGATTCGGATAACCAACAGTGTGTAGCAGGGAAGTGCGGCGCGAATCCAAACTCAGGGATGAAACAAAGTAAAAAGAGGATATTAACGGCTTAGCCTGTAGTTGTGTATTGAATATGGAATCGGGTTTACAGAGTTCTCAGAAGCACAATTGAAGTGATTCCAGAGAGCGAGAGTCAGAATTTTTTCTATCTCCCCTTTAGTTACAGATTAATGAAAATAAATAGATTGACCGTCGTTGGGTAGCCGTTGAACGGTTGCAGCGTTGCTCCAGGAATCTCGGTTGTGTGGGTGCTAAATCTGTGGATCGCAACGGTCTGCTCCGACTTCCAAGGGGTTATGGACTGCGGACGAACGTTGGAGTCACTAGGCACGTGGCCCCTGACGCTGGTCGCAGGCGCAGGGCTCCTGGCAAGTCTTGATCGCAGGGACAGTTGCTGGGCCTTATCCTGGATCAGTGCAGCCAACTGGGCCGTTTGGCGCTGATTGGGCCGGTCGGGCCCAATGCCATTTTTTGGGCATACAGGGATTAATTTTATATGAAGAGTGATTGAGAAAAAGATAAAAGTGGTGAATTTCTATCCTTTTTCATGGTGTCTCCAAGATTAGAATTGACAAGATCATTGAGCAAATTTTTCTTATATGTAAAACTAATGATATGATTCAAGGAGGAAGTAACACTACTACAAAAAGAAGCTGTAGCACTTTGAAAAGCGCAACAGAAATTATTTTTATTTTTTAAAAAAATTCGTATTTTCTTTTAGAACCATTTTAGGAGTGACAAACGCAAATTTATTTTTGCTATGATACATATATCAGAAATGAATAGCATCCCAAATTTTCTGTTCCGATGCATTATCCAAGTTTTGCATAGTAGAAAACAATGGTAATAACCATCGGAGAAATTGCATATCTAAAATATACCTTGATTAGTTTTCCACTTGCTGTCAATAAATTCAGTTTTGTCATCAACAATCTTCTGAAATCTGGAGGTGCTCCATATTGGTCCTAAAGTTTATTTTGCAATCAACGAAGAAATAAATAAGAAACTTAGATAAAAATGACATAAATTAGTTGGAACATCTATGGTCCTACTGTAATCAAGAAAGTCAGATATCAGAACAATGGTAATAACTTAAGAGAATAGCATCCCAAATTTTCTCTTCCGATGCGATTCCGTCAGATTTAGGGGAACCAGCGAAAACGTAAATACATATATTGGAACCAAATGCAAATTTACTAGACTAGAGATAGAGAATAGGGGTTCTGTTGAGAGAGGCTGGAGAAATTAATTGTTAGTTAACCAATGGAGAAC
>QFDD01002517.1:0-16769 GCA_006871305.1 Vachellia collinsii | reverse complement strand
CAGAAGTAGGAGAGACATAAAAAGGTCAAAATGTATATCGAAGATTGGCAAGCGTCCGAGACTGGGGTTTCGATTCCAACGGCAAAGGTGGCCACCTTGGTAATTACTAATTATCTCTCGCCAGTCAAAACAATGTCTTTATTTTCCAAACTAATCATGAGAAGTTGTGAACTTGTGATTTGACTGTGGATTAAAAAAAAACAAAGAAATAAAGGTAAGGACTTATATTTATGGTTTATTCTGGATTTATGGTGGAATAGTGGAGCTCAGGCATGAGTGCGTTAAATTTTTCTATATAATTTATAGATATATTCATTTTATTAAAATACACCATTTTTTTGAAGCGCATGATATCCATCCATTTTTCTCTGAAATCTCGAAAAAAGTCGGCGAGGTTTATATCTAACTGGTAGAAATGTGAAAAAAATAAGGTTAAAAAAACCAGACAGAGCATTGAACCGAATGAGACAGTGACTCAAGGGTTGATGATTCAGATCGGGATCAAACCGGAATCAAACCGGTTATATTAAAATAATATAACTTAGTAAACTGTATTTTATTTTAAAAAATTAATAGCTAAAACTTAGAATATTATTTTATTTTGCCCATATTTAAAATTTTTAGAGTTTAATTAAATATCAGTAATAAAAACAATGGGATAAAGTGAATTAATTTTATTTTATGTCCTTATGAGAAAATTTATTTAAATAGAAAACAAAAAATTTAAAATTAGTTTTGTTACTATGTTTTTTTAAAAAATTTAATGAACCATATCATCCCATTCTAATTACATTTTTCAGTGTTTCTACCTTTTACATTTTTTTAAATAATTTTTTCTTTTAAAACAATAGTCAAACCGTCAATTTAATGGTTCAGCTGTTTGGCATGTTCATCACCGGTTTGATTGATCTGAATCGGTCTCAATTTAATTACTCAACCGGACCGAATCAAGAACATGTTTATTGATTTACGGTCTGAATCGGCTGGTTTGGTTCAATTTTTTAAACGTTGGAAAAAAAATTAAAAATCACTTGGAACTAATAAAATGTTTGAAGTTTATAAAATTTATATATATTAAGTATAACGAGAATATGTTGCAGGAATTTTTATAAATTTTATACTATCAGCAATCTTGTCTAGTCATGGTTAACATGATGCAAGAGCTCCTATTCAGTGCTTGTTTAGGGTCACAAATACACTTATTTACAAATTAAGACAATTTTATATGCTTAGATAATGCAATTTAAAAGCAATTAAAATAAGTAAAAATAAATTAATCCAAACAAATCCTTATGTCACTCATTTGTAGTTGGTCAGTTCATTGAAGCATATACTTGTAGAGAAGTCATGTGGACTAACGGTTTTTTCTTCTTCTTAAGAATCATGTTTAGAGTTGATAATACGGGTTGAGCCATCAATTCGTGGCGGGTTGAGTTAGTAAAACGAAGGACCATTTGAGTGTGGATCTTTTTGGTCCGCACCCGCGGCGAGCTAACTCGCTAAGCCCGCCAACCTTTTTTTTTTAAAATTTTTAAAAATAATATTGCTTTATAAAAAATATATGGATAATATCTAATTACAATGTAAACTTAACTAATATTGAATGTTTATTGATCATTTACTTAGTTTAAATTCAGTCTTATAAAGTGTATTATATATCTTTAAGTTGTATTATATAAAATTTGAATTAGATATTTTATATTTAAGTTATGATGTATTTTTATTAATTAAATTTATGGAAAAAAAAATATTTCATTTGAGGTATTGAAACAAATGAAAAATATTTTAAATGTAAGTTGAAAAAATATTATAAGTAAGAAAAATATAAAAAAATTTAAAAAACTTCTTAAAAAAAAAGGTGACGGGCTGGGTTCAGAAAATCCCAACCCATATACATGCGGGTATTTGAGCCCGCACCCTGCGGGTTGGCCCGCATTATCAACTCTAATCACATTCTCAAAAAAAAAATGTAGTAAATAAGATAAACGCAATATAATTGAGGAACTATGTACTTATTCAGTAGGAGAGTTCCTCTCAAATATATGATAAATATAATAATACAAAATATTATAGCAATTATTTACTCATTTCCAAAAATTGAGGCCTGAGATATTATTACTGAAAAATAATGCTGTTGTCACATCTTATAAATTAAAAGCTTTAGAGCGAAAATGCAAAGGTAAGACGCAAGTGTTGTTCCTATGTTAAGGTCTAACTAGTGTTGTTGAGAGGCATGCTAGTCTCTGTCTTTGCTTGCATAGAGTGGCCTCATGTTGCACGCCGCATTTCCACTTTCCATGCTGATCAGAGGATCAGTTTCGCCGTCTCTTGCCTGCAAAGGTCAGCGGATCACAATCTATAAACACCAAATCATAATAAGGCAACTCCATGATGGTGATTGGTGACAGGTGACAGAACAAAGTAAGAGTAAAACAGACCTGGCCGGGTGCTTGGGCTGAAGCTTCTGCTGCTTTTTGCTGATTCTCAAGAGTGCAACAGTAAGAATACAAAATCATGCCAACGAGGGCTACCAGAATACCAAGGATGTTCCTCCAGCTGAATGGATTGCGGATTAAGATATACCCAAATGCCAACACAAGGCACGTCTTTAGGTGCCCAAGAACCTGATACGTCACTGGAGATGTCTTCCCAATCACTAGAAATGTGCTAAAATTTACAGAGATGGAGATGAGGCAGGACAGAATTATAAAGGCCTGCAATTACAAGGAGTAGCCATCAAAAACAAGGATTCTCAGGGCCAACATAATCTTATCAGTCTGCAGTAACTCACCGTCACTTCGGTTGTGTACTTGAAGACAAATACACTTTGCTTGGTCAGCATTTTATCCAGATATGGACCGGAGATTAACAAGGTTGCTGATTGATAAGGACATGATTGATATAGAAGCTGGGTGGAGCTAACCTTATACTTCTTCTGGATAGTATTGGTCATCTGAAATGGGCTAGTTAAGATATTAACCGTCTCTCTCACAATTTCCTCTATAGTTCAAATGAATTTACTAGCAGCAGACGAGGCACACAGAGATAGAGGCTAATTTTAGGCCAAATTGAACAACAACTTTGCCATGTCTAGAGCTAGTGCATATGCCCCAGTGGAACATGTTCAAGAATTCAGTCCCTCGGTTTGATCAATTGATTGGATCAACGACTACTTATCTCTGCATTGCTAAAAATTGAGGTGCTAGTAAAATTGAAAATCTCTTAAAGGATACAATCTGAGCAACGCATGTTGCTATCACTGCTAAAAGAGATAAGAAAGAGCCCAAAGCATTGAGCTGCAAATCAGTGACTGTCGCAATCCCAACACCGAGAAGGAGGACACAAAGGGAAAATTGAACTCTTTTACTGCAATGACAGCCAAAGAGAAAAATTAATACATTTAAAGTTATGCAAGTACTATCAAAATTAAATATAACTTGAATCGCCCCTACAAAATGGGGTACAGTATTGGACTGTGGCAATAATAGATCAGGTAGAAAACAACGTGTTAGAGAGATGTATTGTAGCTTGTAAGATGCCACTCTAAACAGATCTGATTGATTAAAAGCAATCAGAAAACCTAGCAAGTAAGCGGTAAAAACAAAGGCAGAAAGGCTTTGTGTACGATATACATGTTTCACTGTTTTTACATTTTATTCACTGTAGCTTTTAAGAATTTGTACTGTCAAAAATTAAGCTCTTTGTATTGTCCCAAAAAAACTTCCATTGCACACCCTACGGAGCTATTCCAATTTCAATATATATATATAATGATATAGGTCATAAATGCCATATTAATGATAGGAGGCTAGACGGGACCTGAATTTCTTCGCCAGGAAAAGGGTCTCCAAAAGAACAGTGCACGGAATTATAGCCAGCTTGGTCGTCTGAATGTAAATATAGTTGAGTTCAGCATACCTTGAAAGAATTGTTTTATGCATCAAAGATTGAAATTTCACCATAGAGAAGCAGAACTAAAATTAATAACTATACCTGATAGAAGCCCACAGAATTGAACCCCAAGCTCAAGTTTAAAAGTCCAATTGAAATTCCATTTAGAATCCCAAATCCCAGGACAGCTTTCTGCTCGAAAGGCTTGTGCTCAAAGAATCTCATTTTCAGTGCCATGTGAAGAGAACAAAATGTGACTAGAAGATGCCAGCTTGTCAAAGTTGTAGCTGCATGAGCACCAAAGAACATGTCTCAAAACCTTTCAACTCTCAGACTTTACACTTAAATTGAAAATGGGCTGGTGACTAGGACAGATATAGAATCGAAAAAATTCAAATGGACGACGAACATATAAATGGACAGCTGCGTGGATTTGCAAGAGGTAGAGACTTTGTGCGCGTACCGAAATTGAAATGTAACGAGCTCATTAGTGCCTTATTGCAAATTACAATTGACACTGATGATGCCACAGAGAGAGTCAACGCTCCGACAGTTCCCAGCTGAAATCGTTCTCCCTCACCCATCTTTGTCTTTGCACAAATAACTGAAAACAAAAGGAGAAGGCCCACACAAAATATACAAGTTCAGAGTGTCAAAAGAAAATCACGAGAGGGGATTCAAGCAAACGACATTGAAGGACCAATGGCATCATAATTAGCAAAACTTGAAAACAGAAACAACGATCAGCGAAAAGAAGGCAGCGAAAACTTACAAAAGGGAGAAATGGAGGAGTAAACAACTGAAGGGGGCTCGGCGTGATTTCCAGAGAATGGTAAGCGAAGCGCTAAAATCCAATGATTATAGAGAACGAGGGATCAATGGATAAAAACGTATTGATAAAGCACGATGTTGGACCATGCTCGCTATGCTAACCACAATGGGACAGGTGAAATGAAACCGTAGACGCAACGTAAGTTAAATGAAAGCGAGGCGAGCGTTAGGAAGGAGGGGTTTATTCGTGCTGTGTCGATCCTGGTTCTGGGCAGGTTTCTGGAGGGGTATTGCTAATACTTTCGAAGCTGAGTAGTCATGGAGATCAATACAAATCGAAAAGGCGATTGCGGAGAAACACGATAGAGAGATGACAGAGTAATTGACCTGAACGATGTTCGCTTTCAAACTAATCACAAGCATAAAGCCATTTTGATGCCCATGGCTGGCGGCTGCCCTGCAAAGCAACAATACGAAACGAATATCAACGAAACAGAGGAAAGATTATCAAACCAAACAACTGATCATTCATTTCAAATGCGCAAAGTCTCCTCCCATCCAACGAAGATTGTGATTTGCCTTTGCTGACAGAGATGGCCAGCATACCGCTTTCGAAATAATGCGCATAACATAGGACATCAAATGAACAGGATGGGAAGAACATTTTGAATAAGCCAACAGAATAAAGAAAGGCGTTTTGTAGAAGGAACGAAAATGGGGAACGGGAGAAAAGATACCCCTTTAGCTGATGAAGCTCCTCCAAATCCAAATGAATGCGATACGGTGTTGAGGCTGAAACCTGAAAACAAGGGGTGAGTGTGTGAGAACAGAGGGATTAGTTGCGGAGGGAAAGGAAGTGACGAAGGATGGAGGGTGGGAGAGAGCGCGCATTATACTGAAGTGTGAATCTGAACTGACTTGTGGGGCCCTCCTGTGTGTCAAATATGGCAGCGTCCTTAATCTCTCGTGTCGAAGAAAATTTCTTCTTTGTTTTCCTTTTCCCACTCCCTCGCTTCTGTTAACTGACGTTTAAAGTCAAATGGCTTGATAAAAAGGAAGTAATATTCAATGAGGAGTGCATTTTGACTAAATTATATTCTTATTGTACTCCATTCGTTTATTATTGCCCTAACACATACTTTTACAGTTTTTTTATTTAAATTTATAAGATGATTTTCAACTTAATTTTGTCTTATGTGTAATTTTATATCTGTTTGATCTATTAACCATTCAGTTTCAAATTTAAAAACAAAATATACAGCAAAATTTCAAATGAGTAAAACATTTCAATCAAGACATGAAACCATAGCTTACTTCTGGATAAAAACAAAAATTATTTTAGAAATAAAAATATTCTGTCATATTTTTAATGGCACTTTTGATGTTTGAAAAACACCAAAAATCAAGTATAAAAATAATTTTATATAAACTGAGATAAAATTTCTTTCATATCTTTTGTGAATGGTGTAAAATTATTTTTAAATAAAAACTTAAAACCTTTGGAATTAATTGGTTGCCAATAGGGCAAAATTAGACATGCCTTTATGATTATTTTGTGATAAAGGTATGGGGTACGTTGATTTCTGTGAAATGCAGGGGCGAAGTCACAAAGCCAAAATATGAATAATAGTCATAAATTATAATTCTGCAACGTTTGCAAAGGAGGAGGGCAACAGAACATTGGGATCTATGCCAATCATGAGTTAAGGAACCCTTTCATTCAAACCCCGTCTCTCCGTTATGCTCACCATACTTCCCAAGTCAAATGACACCATCTATTACATTTAAAGAATTTATATTTTTTTCTTGAATTAAAAGGAAAGACGCTGATGATCAACGCAATTAAACTTGTAACCTTCAGTTCGTGACTTACCATACTGCTACTTGATTACAACGCCTTTGATCAAACATTTATATGAAACAAGTTTTCGATATTAATGCAATTTTAGACTTCTTAATTAATAACAGTAATCTTTTTTATTTGTTTTAACCTCCATGTATTTCTGACCATTGGATAACGGAAGAGAATATTAATGTAATAATTCATTAAATTAGTTAAAGGGTATTTAAAAACATCTTAGTAAAATACTATCTCATTTTACAATATATATTTTTGTTATGATAAAACAAAAGTGCATAAAACCTAAATCGAGAGATTTAGAAGGGCTAAAATCAAACGGTGCTAGAAAATAAAAACAAAGACAACACAGGGAATGAGAAAGTAAGAGCCCAAAATGATATTTACAAAAAATTATGGGTTAAGGTACAAATTAATTTTAAAAGTTTTTTCGAAGAAGCAATTTTATCCTGAAAGTTTTTGATGGAGTAATTTCGTCCTGAAATTTTTAAAACATAGCAATATCACTCTAAATTTAACGGTTCAAATAGTCAACTGTCAATTGATCCAATAATGCTGGTCTAACTTTTACACACAGAATATGATGCCATGTATTACCCAAATTAGCAGCTTCACTCTTCCCTTCACTCCAATGTTCTCTTTGGAATCTCACCTCCGTCTGAAACCTTCCCTCCACCCATTCATCTACTCCCCTTCCTCTCATGCTTGCAGCACCATGAACAACGGCACCGTTGCAAACTCCAAATCCACATGAAGGTCTTATAGAACTCAGACCTTTATCGTAAACCTCAAACGAAGGTTGTAGTTGGTCGCCTTGGGCTTCTCTTTCTCAGATCTTACTAGCGGAAACCAATAGTTTCTCTAAGAAAAGTCATGTTGTTGGGCTTCCAAACAAAAACTAGATTAAATGCTATATAATGACGCTAACATAGGTTGATCTTTAAGGAGCCTGTATGAATTCTTAATTAATTGAGTGATAATTACAAATTAGCAATGGAGTGTATGAGAGTATTTCATCTAATCAATTTAGCTAGATTATTTGCTTGTATATTTTCTAATTATGGAATGAATGACTTTTAATGTAGTGTATGAGAATGCCTTTAATGTTGGAATCCATTACTCGTCTTAGTCCAATTTAATTGAACTCTTTAACTGGTTAAGTGTTAGAGTGCTTGGAAGACCTTCTTAAGCAATGTCATCAATTTATTAGATTTCACCCAGTTACCTAATTGAAATCTAACTCATTGATGACACTTAGCAACACTTAATAGAGATAGATTTGTAATCAGGTATTCAAGATTAAGGTCAATTCCCATACCCGAAATACTAACCCAAGCAATGAATACAAGGGAGATAGAGAATCGGTTAAGAAACACAAATACTAATTCATCAGCCCAATACAATTATCCAAAGCACTCATTAATTTTAAAGTATTGTCAACTGAGAAATACATCACAGTCACACGTTTAACTTTACAACTCTCAATCGAAAATCATAAGCTACAGATATGAAGTGAAATTGAAACTAAGAGTAGTAGAATTCCCTTATCAATTCAGAGACTTTGGCTAGCTTCATCTACATCAAGGAGCTTCGATTCAACAATTCATGGAGGAGATGACAACTACATCGAAATTTGCAACTCTTACGGCTATCTTGCAAATTGGTGACAGCACGGAAATGATAGAATTGTGCGATGAAGAAAATATAATTTATGAAAGGGAAGAGATGTTGGTTCGGTGGAGGGATCGATGGATTGAGAGGGTGGATGGAGAGAATAATCGAGAGCTCCCTTTGTTCATATCATATCTGTCAAAAACGCAAGCTTTAAGAGTTAGGTCCTTTGCAGTCACTTTGCTAATTCAGGTACCTGGCTGACAATATCTCTTAGGTCCTTCCTTGAGTTTTCCAAAATTCAAGTCCTTAGCTGCTATTTCTTTATCTAGGCAATGTTGGCTCTAAGTTCATGTGCACTTATAAAATAAGCTTATAGTCAACCATTCCAATGACGAGGTCCTCTAATATATTAATTAAATCTCTAAAATGACCCAAATACCCTTACACATTATTCCTAATTATACCCAATGAATCCAAATATGGGAGTTAAAAATGTTATGTTTAGATACTAAAATATATAGCATTATCAATCGTCTTCGTCAGATCTCCCTTTCTCGGCCTCTCACCTCACCGTTGGTTGCCTCCAGCCTTTGTCTTCACCGAAATGCTTGGGACTGTTTCTTTCTCTTTCTTTTTGGTTTTTCATTGTCCTCAAATGCTTCAAAATGCTCTGTCTTCACCTACTAATTTTTTCTCCTTCAGAGTTCTTTTTTTTGGATTGTTCTACTTCATTTATTTTCTGCTTTCATGGTTCATTTTTTTGGATTCGTCTTCACCATTCATTTTTTTTTTTTTGGATTGTTGGATTCTTCTGTTCAGATTTATGATCTAACAGAAAGTTTGATGATTTTTTAGGTTTAGTTTAAAGTATGATCGTTTTGGGGGGTTGATTTTAGCATGATTTTCTTTTTTGATTCTAAATTTATGTTGGCGTGAAGTTTGATGAACTCTGGATTTTGGCTTTCCGGGGAAGACATTGATGAAATGGAGCAATGAGAGAGGTGAAGGGCTAAGGTGGCCATAGGTTGGATCATTGGGTGCCATCTCAAAGTGCATGTGTGAGTTGTGTGAGTTGAGATTGTCATGTTTTAAGACTTTCAAAATAAAATTGTTCCACCAAAAATTTGGCTTTACAGCCTAGTGAACATTTGAAGAAAAAGTACATCACTGCTCCTTTTTTTTTAAATTGGCATACAATTCCTTTTTTTGAGTTCTGCAGTTATTTTCAACCCTATATATGTACTCTCACCACCTCTTACAAAACACGCCTCATTGAATCCAAATCCTAGGAATGGAAAATTTCGGGAGTTAAAAGCTCTTAAGGCGGATCAAGTTCCGCGAAGAGAACGGACTCGCTTTTGAATCAAGTCCCTCTCCCAGCCAGCGACGTCCTCAAATGCGTATTCTGGAAGACTCTCAAACGGCTCCTTCCACGGATCATTCTTCGCCAAGTCATAGGTAGCCCCTCGTATTGCTCTTTTATTGGGTCCACAAGGCCTCTTTGCCGTCACCATATCGTATGCTGCATTTAGCTGTCCACAAGGAAAAAGGCCTCATTCATTTCCATTCACCTTATGAAAAAAACTGCCTCGTTAATTTTATATAGGGCATTCAATCATCTAAACTAAGGAATTAATTAAAAAGCCACAATATGTTATGTGGTTCGGAAAAGGATTTGAAGACGATGCCAAGTATTCAGGACTCACCTTCATGTCACTGAACCAGAACAGGTAAGCAATTGCCACTGCCGGAGCTCTCCCAAGTCCAGCCGTGCAATGCACATACACTCTTCCTTTTCCCTCACAAACAGCCCATTCCAGTGATGAAACTGCTTTTGGCAGCTCCTTTCTCAAGGAGTTTGGATCGAAGTCTATTGCCTGCGATGTTGATACAATAGGAAAGAAAATTTTAACGTGAGTGATGATTCAATCCGTCAATAAAGTAGTGGATGAATACGAATCCTCGGACTGAAGGAAACTTTTCTGGCCCAGTACAAATTGCCATTTCCATCAGATATATCATTCCTGGAGATGAACAGGGAAAACTAGCCGTGGAAATTAAAATCATTATTTCATAACAATATCATACCAAGTAACATAGAATCTTGTCCTGATTATCACAAAAAAAATGAAGGGCACCTATTATCTTCTCAATAAATTTCCTAAAAGGGGCTTGCTTACAGGCCTCCTCATGTGACGAATACCGAGTTCACGGCATCTTCTTATTATAGACTGCAAGTCTATTCCCCAATACTCCACATCCCTGTCCTGCTGCAAGTTTAGAATGTATGCTACATCCTCTTCCTTTTTGAGGTGATCTATGTCTTCAGGTTTTTGTGGCTGCGAGCCCACGATCAAGCTATCAGTTACAAGTGTGTAATTCATACCTGAAATCAGGAGTCAATGGTTGCGTTAGTCAAACGTAGCAGATGCTCTTACTAGTAGAAAGCAATTGACCAGAGTTGGTTTTCTTTCTTTCTTATCCTTTCAGTTGATAGAAAACTTCACGTTATAAAGGCAAATTGAATCTCAAGGGGAAATCTTAGGGCATAGACTGCATTTTAGGAGCGGGACATGGAGAATGCAATGTTTCATGGTAATTCCTTTGACGCCGTCCTAATGACAAGTGATGGAACAGTAATTGACAGAAGGAAACCCACCGGCGATGTAGGCCACAATAAATTATAGCAGAGATCCAGAGATCTCATTTCAGAAACATATCTTAACAGAGGGAACATTGCGCAGAACAATTTATACGAACCGAGAATAGGAATGGAACGCTAAGCAGTAATAGATGGGGAGCAAAACGAATAGAGACGAAACCAACCCAGGTCGTGGTGATACTCATAAGGGTTCCTCATCATTTTCTTCATAGCTATATTGTACTCCTCCATCCTGTTCTTGGAGTTAGAGGCCCTCCTGCTTGTGGGGTTCTCCTCAATCCCACTGTCTGATAGTTTGCAAAAGATTTGATAATTCAACCTGATTGGGGTGCTCTGGGTCATAAAACTCAATGAGCTTTTCTTCCTCCGCTGCTTTAAAACCCCATCAATGTCGAGATATGTTCTGAATTGTGAAGGAAACCCAATATTACCAACAGCGCTCATCTTTGCTTCTTCCCCATGTGCGTTGCTCACGGCGGATCTCAAATTATCAGATGAAATGAAACCATCATTTTGATTTGACTGAAAAGCCCTCAGATATTAATATTAGCCCTTGACTTTCCCAAGATCTTTTGAGCTGGGGATGTGGTTATTGGCGTATACAGGTAGTAATAATAATAATAATTTTGATATAAAATTTATCATAAGTTAGTATTTTGCAAAATAAAATCCCCTGTGAATTGGAATTGAATCCATCAAAATGAATTTTTTTCTTTGCCAAAAAAAAAAAAACTATCAGAATGTAACAAATTCATCAGTCCATCCAGCCACTTGACCTGTCGGTCTAAAATATCCATGCAATCAATTTTATTGGGATTTTGAGATGCTATCTTACAAAATTTCTCAAAAACTATTCTCATTTTTCAAACATATAACAAAATATGTCAAAAAAATTTAAAAAAAAATAGTATTATAAATAATACAGTTACCAATATATTTATGTTCTATACTAATGCAAAGTAATAAGTTGACATAAACCTTCATACCTCATTTTTAAAAAAATTACCTCATCAAGTCATCATTCCAATGCAGCCAACAAGGATGACAATCTAGTAACAGAGACAAAGCCAGTTCTATAATTTAAGCCAATCACTCCAGCACAAAATCCCTTCCAGAATCAAATACCAACTCGAACTTCTATACTTGCTAAAATGAAAGCAGACGCAACAACAGAACCAGAAATAAATCACAATATTTATACATGAATAGTGGTTATCATCAATGTAAAAGCGTTTATTAGCTTAGTTCATGCCCTTTTCTTATTTGGCTTTGCCAAGGGGAGTGATATGTGGATGAATCCAAACTTCTTCTTGTTTCCTACTAAATGCTTTTGGCTGCCCCGATCTTTCTCACTATTATCATCCGTACGAAGAGTAAGATCCTCCCTCAATGCTCGAAGCATCTGACTCAATGCTACCTTCTGCCTTACAGAATGATCTTCCATCTCCCTTCCAGCAGGATATTCTTCAGGAGCTGGCCGCCTTTTTAGAACATCTCTCAGCGAAACCGTGGACCTTAAAACAGGCTTTGGATCGTTTTTCGTTGTTGCTGACCTCATTACATCTGGAAGAGGAGAGTGCCGATAGTTTCCACCCTGGTTGAGCTTTTTGCTCCTACTAGGATTGTACAACGCTTGTCCCTTCAGTTCACCATCAGGAAGCCATCTGCGCAGAGCCTCTTTAGCAGCATGTTGCTTGCTGTTTGCGGTCTCAATTCTGTTTAAAGCCTCTGTCAAGACCTGTTTGCTATGTAGAACTTCTGCCGAAGCTTCCTCCAACCAATTAAGAATAGTTAGTTGAGAAATGCTTGTTTCATCAATGTGGAACTTGGAATCTATTACCTTTCTCAAGGTTGACTCATCAGGTTCTTGTGCTCTAGGGTTTAAAGAGGAGTGCTCCCTTAAATCAAAGGTCACTCTCCGAGGTTCTGGCAGTGGTACTCCTGATGACCTCTCAGTGCTAGATAAAGCCTTGATTTCAGCAAGAGCAATGGCTTCTGCTGCCCTTGCGGCCTCCTCCATCTTTTTAGCTGCAAACCACCTCATCTCAGCAGTCTTCATGCTTAATCCACTATCTTCCTTCGGAGGGAAGGGCCTGGAAACGTCAGAATTCTTTGTTTCAACCATCCTATTTTGCCGCTCATCATCAGGATTGAAGCTCCTCGTGGTATTCACGGTATTGCTGAAAGTGCAACTTGCTTCAACAGAAGCTGGCGATGGATTTAATTTTGCTTGTTCTTCAGGCCTCTCCTGAGCAGACACAGCTGCAAACTTGGATGCTAGCTTCTCACGTGTCCTCATGAGAAAAATTTTCTCCCTTTTCATCTTCTTGTTCAAAGATTCCACAGAAGATTGTATCACCCCAAGATCACTCATTGCTTTACCAAGATCCACCTTGGCTTGTTTTATATCCATTAATATCAGACCGGCTGATGACATAGGGCAGGGACCGGAACTTTGCAATACAAGTCCTTGGCTGTTTATAGTATTTTCACTTTTTTCCTTATTCATCTCCTTTGCAATAGGATTTCCAGCCTCTTCACAGGTATGGACATCAGGAGGTGCAATGCATTTCATTGCTTCTTTTTTAAGCTGCTGCTTTAGATCTTCAACAATCTTTTTGGTTGCTCCCAGTTCTTCGAGCACATCAAGTGTTTCAAGTTCTTTCACTATCAAGTCCTTCTCCAACTCCGCAGCTTGTTCCTCAACTTTCTTTATGTCAAAATCTTCAATGCGGTTCTGCTAATGACAATCTTTTTCCGCATCAGAAAGTGAGGTAATATGGAACGTGTGAGGAGCTATTGGAAGAACAAATCGAATTCATGGGCAGCATGACCAGGTTGAAATCAACAGGATTTACTACTACAATAAATCATTTTGCTTTGTAGTTGTATATAAAATTTATAAGAAGAACATTATATAAAAGTAATGAATACAAAGTCACGAACATGCAGGAGAAGGCATTCCCGGCTGGGGTTAAAATTCCATACCATGTTCTATACGTAATAATCCAGAATAAGATATTTTTTTAAAAAAAGAATAAATTACTATCTATTTGACAGATATGCATAGATGATCCAGCAATCATATATATTTTTGAAAATGCAACTAACCAGTCTTCAAGATAAATTTGTACACAACATTGCCTTAACCATTGTTAATTTCACAATTTGATTTCACCTGTTGTGAACAGTGGTAAAAATTTCTGTGATATGGCAGCAAGTAAATCGTTGTTCAGCAATGATTGCGCTAGAGAAAAAAAATAAATAAATCTGCAGATAACAAGAAGGAAAGTTTATAACGTGAACAATGAACTTACAAAAGCCTCCCCAAGCTTGTAAAGGGGCAACCAAGGCCCGCTACCTCCAAAACGGGTCACAGCCTCCTTGACCGACTCGAACGGTGGTGACGTATCGATGACAGCTCTGCAATTCACCATTCTTAACCCCGGACTTGGGTTCTCAGCCGGTCTAGTCCCTGTTTCGGGTCTCGCTTCCCTGATGGCAGGCGTTCCCGGAACCCCTTCGGTGGCCACTTCGAGGGTTTCGGCCATTGTAGGTAGTGCGAACGGAACCGCAAAATTCAGAGAAGGATCGACGGCTAAAGGTGGTTAAAAGCTCGTCGAGCTTGGACTTCCGAGAAAGAACCATTGTGGAATTTATGCAATACCGAGGAGGTGTAATGATGATGCCTCGGGGCCGAGTCACGATTCAGTCGGAAAAGGAAGTGATTCAGGGACGAGTGAGGTGCGCGGGTCCACACACACACACAGACACACAACCACCATAGCCCACTGGGGGAGAAAGGTGAAAGCAGAAAAGGGAAACGACAGAGGACGCTTTTGTGGTGCTGTACCCGATGGTGATAGTGTACAGCTGAGGAATTTGAGTTTGAATGCACCCTTTTATGTGATTGGTTAATGAAAACAGGAGTCAAGGAAAGTGAGTAGGAGTCATTGAGTCGGGCCAATGAGAGGATGCCAAGTGAACGAGTGCAGGTGAGCCTGAGGTCGTCATGTCTCATGAGTTCCCCTTGATTTGTAGCGCGATTTGCGGTTAAGGAAAGCGTTGGGAATGTCGTGGTCATGATTGACATTTTGGCGGGGAAGTCCCAAGCACCCATTTAACGACGACGTATTCCATGCCTTTCTTCCCCTTCCCCTTTTATTTTTGGCCTTTGAATTGAAAGGGTATTCAGACAAGGAAAAGAAAAAGGCAATCGCTTTTATTAAACCCCCTCCCTCTCCTTCTATTAAATTCGAAATTATTCAAAAGGATGTTAATTAAAAAGGACGGCAGTTGAGTTTCTCCTCGATGGTTTTACAATAGGAGAGTGCGTGGCATAATCTGTGATGATTGGTAAGGGGAAAATGGAGGCAATGTGAGGGTGAGAAATGGAGTTATACTAAGTTATGATATGACATTAATTTGGTTTGGATCGTTTTCTTTTTTCTTTTCTTTTTTTATCTGGGGAGAATGTATAATTTGTGGATCACTTTGGATCTAGGAAGGGGTACGCTTGTTTGGATGCATGAGGGTGTGAGATTGAGAATGATGGGGGGCGTACATAAAACAAGCATGGGGAATAGTAGTGGGTGGGAGGGGAAGTGACGTGATCGGTAGATAACAGTGAGGCTCAATCATGAGCCTGGCAACAGACGCTTTAGATAAAAGTGGCGCGGCACATGAGTGATTAGAAAATGAGCGCAACAAAGGCTATGGATGATGCATATAATCGATAATCTCCTTCACCTTTACAAACATGTTAGTTAATGGCATGGTTCTGGAAGTCTTCATTCATGGAATCATTGGACCACCTGGGGCCCATAAAATCATCGGCCCAATACTCCAGCCCTTTGGTCTGGGCACCACTCAGTTAGCCCCCTCGATTCAGCTGATCCACCTTTCTTTTGTGCAGCTCTTTTTGTTGATCCATACACAGGTATCAATATGGTCGCAATAGCCACGCGAGTAATTTATGTATTTATTTATTTTTGTGACACAGAGAAGAACTCCTAGTGAAAAGAAGAAAGACTATTCTATTACTGTCACACAGCGAGGCACTCGAATTCCCGCAACATCTTCATTGAAGATATCATGAACTTCCTCCGGGGGGTTACTCCATTGCAAATGACGCTGGCTTCTCTCTGCACATATCTGAGCTAATCGGTCTGCGCATCGATTCCCTTCCCTCTATATGTGTTTTATTTCTAGTTGCCATTCCTCTCTCTCTAGCATCGTCATCAAAATAGCCAACCTTCTGTTGCCCTTCGACTTTGGTGCTTGAATTGATTCCTCCACCACTTGGATGGCATCGCATTCTACCTCCACCTTCTTCAAGCCCAGCTTCCTACGTATTCTTAATCATTCATAAACATCCCATTCATCTGCTTCTGGTGTGCTACAACTTGGTATTTCTTGTATAGATAATTTTTTAAAATAATTTCATGTTTAAAATTTTAAAATTTCATAATTTTATTCGATTAAATTTAATTGAGCAATGAATGAATTGGTTATTAATTTTTTAATGTTAAAATAGAAATGTTAATATTAAAAATATGTTAAATTTTGAATTATTAAGGTCATATTTTGGATTAGAAGAGAAATATTGATAATAAAGTGATAGATAGAGAGTGGTAGGTATTAAATATCCAATAAAAATAAAACAACATTAGTATGATAAAAAGATGATAAAAATAAATAAGAAACATTTAAAATAATTATTAAAAGTGAAAAGTAATAATATGTATGTTGATATGAAGAAGAAAGAAGATGAAAATGAAGAAGAGAGAAGAAGGATGAGGAAGAGTGGAGCAAAAAGCGTAATGGAAAAGGAAGAGTATTTATAAGATGTCTACTTGATTTAGTAGCGGTTTATGCGACGGTATTTGTAAAGGTTTGTATTTGCAGCGGTTTTTGTTGAATTTGTAGCGGTTATAGAACCGTTGCTAATTTTAAATCAAATTTTCTTCCACA
>QFDD01002516.1:0-24937 GCA_006871305.1 Vachellia collinsii | reverse complement strand
TCTATCATGTATATATACATCTATATGGACGGAGGAAATTATTTCATTCAATTTAACAACATCATCAGAAAAACTGACGAACCCTATCCATCAACGATGCCATGACTTTGGAATTCTTCTTCCACCCCTCTCCTGCCTCTATTGGTATAAAAAAGTTTATGCATGTTGGTATAGGAGAATATAAGTTTAAATATCGCAAAACATACTCGTTGAAAGAATTTTAACTTTACTCCTCCCAGTCCAACAGAGGTTAATTAGTCTTAGATTCAAAATGATTTGTAAATCCTGAGCCCCACAACAACAACAACAAAAAAGAAATTCATCACATATACACCCTTATGAGATGTATGTGGGTATATATATCAGCCATATACCTTTTAAACGAATCAACCAGTTGTCACATTGCGAAATTCACTTATCATTCATTAATTGTTAAGAATTACTTGTGCTAATTGAATCTTTTATCCTACAAGAACCAAAAACTCAGTCAATTCAAAGATTCACGATTCCTTGAGTTTTACTCTGCGCGGATATACCTACTCTCCTTAGTCGTCAGCGTAACATATATTACTATGATTATTATATTCGCATTTAGTAATATTAATTTACAAGTTTAGTACACCAATTATATGGGGGCAATTAAGGCATCTTCTCGTCTAAGTAATTCACCGCCCGCCTCGCATATCCCCTTCGCTTCAGGAACATGTTTGAAGTTTTTATACATTTTTAGTTTAATTGATTAACGATGAAAATGATACTGATATATTGGGTAATTAAAGTAACTCCATTAACACACACACACACACTCTTTCAATAAGGGACCTTGGCAACGCGTTGTTGGGTAGGTAAGAAAACCTTTCGTATGTATAACACAGTCTGGGAGGACCTTGCGATGCTTTAAGCGCACACAAAAGCACTGACTTTCGTCATTATTGGCGGCTTCTTATTCTTCTATACCGTTATTTTAATTCCTTTTTGGTTTGTAATATCACTTGTAAAATACCAATGCCAACCTCATACAAATTAAGCAAATTCAATTGGGTGTGTCAAATCAAACAATTTAGCGAACGGTGTGGTATGAGAGGACGAAAATGCATTCAATGATCTGATCCAGACAATTTATTAGAGCCAGGCCACTTATATTATGGATTAACCAAATTATCGATAGGTTATTTATATTCGAGACTACATATATATGAGGGAACATTTTCATTGGCATTTCATCACTCATGTCAACCAAAAGGGAAAAAAAGCGTTATACAGATATATATATATATATATGTAATCGATTATTTACTTATGCGTTCGGTTCATTTTGGTTAGGTAATGGATGGCCATTCTCCAAACTTACACCTCTAAATTAGTTTATTCAAAAAATAACCTCTAAATTAAATGTACCTTCTGATCTCATTCTTTACTCGTAAACTTTTCATGATCGAAGTGTTAGACAGGCTTACCGCATCTGCATCTTACCGTTGTATATATCAATTAATTAAATGGCAGAGGAATTGTTGAGTCAAATTAAAGACATATAAAACTGTAAATTAAAGAACTAAGAAGTATGGCCTGCTGAGTTTATTTATGGCCAAATTAAAGGAAGCAAAGGCCTATTCTAACAACTAACCATATCGACCACATAATAATTCAACTAATGCAAACAATCCCTTATTTGTATTCGTCCCTCTCTCCCTCTTTCTATATAGTCTATATATATATATATATATATTCATTCATTCCTCCTATATGGTTGGCTGCAGTCTTTGTTATATAATTGATAATTGATTATTCTTTAGATAGAAATTCCCATTTTATATTCCTGTTGTTCCAATTATAAGATCACTTTCCGTCCAATTATTGCAACTTGATTGAAGATGTGTGGCATTAAGACTATGATTATGGTGAGTAGTACTTAATACGGTGAGTTAATTAAAGCACATAATTGAATCAGTCTTAGTAGACAATTAAAATATGCGATATGCTGAACTGTATGACTTAGAAAAGAAGACAAGGATGCCTATAAAAGGAGATCCAAAGCCATTCAAAGCCAATGCATACAGCCCCATTGATCAAGTTCTATCTCCGCCGTTTGTGATACATTATTAGTGAATTAGGAAAGAAGTAAATTAACTAAGATCGTTAAAGGGGTTTCGATCGGTTTCCAAAATGAGTTCCACATTCCTCTTACTCGCTTGTGTGTTACTTTTTGGTTCTCTTGTGGTGGTGGCCCAAGGAGGCAGCCTCACCAAGAACTTCTACCGGACAACTTCTTGCCCTCAAGCTGAGGACATCGTTCAAACAAGAATCACACGCCTCGTCTCTTCGAATCCTGCTTTACCTGCCCAGTTGCTCAGATTGCACTTCCATGACTGCTTCGTTAGGGTATATATCATATCATATTATTTCTAACATCTTTGTGTGTGTGTCTATATTTAGTATGCTCTGTGTTCTCTATATATAAGCCTTTTGCTTTTGGGAGCTATATACATATGTCTGTGTGTGTGTGTGTGTAACCTGTTTGTATATAAACGTATATAATTGTAGGGCTGTGATGGATCAGTCCTTCTGAACTCCACTGCTAATAATAGAGCAGAAAGGGACTCAATCCCAAATCTGACTCTGAAAGGCTTTGAGGCCATCGATGACATAAAAGCAACCGTCGAGGCTCAATGTCCAGGTGTTGTTTCCTGCGCCGACATCCTCGCACTGGCCACTAGGGACGCCGTTTCCATCCCGGTAAGTGAAAGCATATAATAAATCGTTGTTTTAGAATTAGGTGCGTGTGTATTATTAGGGTTGTTTTTCCTATCAAAATGCGCTAATTGCACCTTGAAATTATATACTTTCAATTCCTTCTCTAATTAATCAATGTGGAACTCTCATGCATACTCAAAACAATTAATGCACACCTAATATATATATATATATATATATATTCTGTGCGTGAAGTTCAAGGAACCTATATGGGAAGTGCTTACAGGGAGAAGAGATGGGAGGGTATCGATAAGCCAAGAAGTATTTGGGAACATTCCGGCACCATTCTTCAACTTCACTCAACTCAGAACCAACTTCGTCAACAAAGGCCTCACCGTGCACGAGCTGGTGGTGCTGTCCGGCGCACACACCATCGGAGTGGCGCACTGCAACTCCTTCAGCAGCAGGCTCTTCAACTTCACCGGAAAAGGCGACCAGGACCCTTCTCTGGACCCCACCTACGCCAAGTTCCTCAAGTCCAAGTGCAAGGGCCTCACTGACACCACCACCGTTGTCCCAATGGATCCCGACAACGGCTTTAAATCCTTTGATTCTCACTATTACACCGACCTTGTGCAGAACAAAGGGCTGCTCGAGTCTGATGTTGCTCTTTTGACCAACAAGCAGTCCATGAAGATTGTCCATGAACTGGTTGACCAAGAGAATTTCTTAACCGAGTTCGCGCAGGCCATGAAGAGGCTCTCAAACATTGAGGTCCTCACCGGAACCAGTGGAGAGATTAGGAAGAAATGTTGGCATGTTAACTCTTAAATTGCCTCCTTAAATTTTTATTTTGCCGTCGTTGTTTAGTTCTCCATCTTGGGTTGAAAACGTGGGATTGTCAAACCAGTGTTGTGTCGTTGATGTCATCTATTGTGCTGCTCCAAGAGTTATATATACATGTTATTTATTTATTGAATAAAGTTTAGTTTGCGTTTCACTGCGTTCACCAAATTTTTTTTTTGAAGTCTGTATATGTATGCGTTTGGTTCTGAGGTGGAGAATATATGGTTTTGTAACTAACGTGGTATTGTGACTATGGAGCCACCTTTTTTTACTCCTCTCGTAATCGCTTGGAAAGGCCTTTTGTTTTGTCTTTTTTTTTTTAAACCTGTGGCCTTTTGTTTTTTTAAGAAATATAAATATATATTAAATTGAAATAATTTTATAAGGCCTACCCCTTGAGGAAGGAAGATGAATGTGAGGACTCACTGTGTGGTTGCTGGATTTTATCTAATTCATCCTTTGTAGATTAGAGACAAGCTCGTTCCAATTGGGGGCACAAATAAAACTAAAAATAAGAAGGTGACAACCTGATTTTCCGGTTAAATGCTTTATCTAGAGCTTGTTTGTCAACACTCAAAAATCACTTTCATATAATCGGGATAAAACTTCTCTCACATACTAACATCGGATTGCATACAATCATTTTTCAAAAGTTAATCCAAACAAGCTCTTAGTAGGAAGATCTAATCAAAATAGGATTATCAAAATCTAATTCAAATGGTCAATATTTGAATTTTTTTTAATAGTAATCATTTTTAAAAAATCATAATTAATAAATTGTTTTAATTTTAGATTATATAACCATTAAAATAATTTTTTTAAAATCAAATATGGAATATTCAAATCGGATCTAGATGTTTCAAATTTGATTAGCTTTTACCATTTGGCAAAGTACTTATTGCGTAGTAGGGAAGCCAATTTCCATATAGTTCCTATCTTAATAGAGCTTGTTTGGATTAGCTTTAAAAAAGTGATTGAATGCAGTCTGAAATAAGTATATAAAAGAAGTTTTGTCTCGGCTTGTGTAAAAGTGATTTTAGAAGTGATTCTAAGATGTTGGCAAACAAACTCTAAATATATAACGTAGTGATAGTATTGAAACTGTATTTAAGGTTCATAGAATCTAAAGGAAACATCTAAATACTAGTTCTTTCAAAAAAAAAAAACTTTTTATTTAAAAATTATTATTAATTGAAAATTTTAAATATAGATATTGAAATTGAATGTAAACAAATAAATCTCACCAGAGATTATAAGCATTGTGATGCTGAAGAATCCAAGCGTGAATGTCCGACTGTAATAACTAAAATGCATAATAATACCACTGATTTTTTTTTTTTTTGGCCAAAATAATACTACTGATATAACTTGTAAAATTTTGTTAATTTATTCAACGGTGTGAGAGTATTTGTTAATTCTATCAAAAAGAATTAGGAAATTGTTGGCCATATATTAAACCAAAAGTCGGAAAGATAAGGATTTTTTTTTTTTTAAAGAAAGATAAGGATGGGATAAAATTTCAAATCTGATAAAATTAGGGACTAACTACAATTAGATCCAACCCTTTAAAAGGCCAGGCAATGCTCTCGAGCACTCGGCCAAACAAAATTGAAAATTGCAATCTCCTCTTCGTCTTTGGCATCCTATTCCCGATAGGCAAGGGTACTTTTCTTTTTCGCTTGGCTTTCCCACTGCAACAAGGATTTCGCTATACCAAGGCCGACACCTTCACCTTCCCCTACTTTAATCCCACTCCAACTTAAATACTATTCCTTATACAACTCCCTCCTCTATAGAAATCTGTTACTGCTCGATCCCCAGCCCCAGGAATTTCCCAGTGAAGGATAAGGCTTTTCAACAATCCCAGAGTCTTCGTCATGATGCTCAGAATTCGAAGTCGCGATGGCCTCGAGCGAGTTTCTGTTGATAACCCGCATATCACCGTGGCCCAACTCCAATCTTTAATCCAATCCCAACTTCAAATTCCTGTACAAAATCAAACTCTCTCTACCAACCAAAATCTCCTGCTTGCGAAGACACATGAAGATCTTCTCCGATTCACCGATATGTCTAACCCCGATACCCCTCTTTCTGCTCTCAATCTCTCTCACGGGTCTATCGTATTTCTGGCCTACGAGGGAGAACGTAGGGTTGCTGGGCCAGCGTTCAGCCCTGCCGGCTCCTTCGGCCGCAAGATGACCATGGATGATCTAATCGCTAAACAAATGCGAGTAAGCCGACAGGAGAACCCCCATTGCGAGTTGGTTTCCTTCGATCGGGATTGTGCCAACGCGTTTCAGCATTATGTGAACGAGACCCTAGCTTTCGCAGTGAAAAGAGGCGGATTCATGTATGGTACCGTCTCGGAGGTGGGCAAGGTTGAGGTGAATTTCATATACGAGCCACCCCAGCAAGGTTCGGAGGATAATTTATTGTTACTTAGAGACCCCGATGAAGAGAAGTTAGTGGAAGCGATTGCTGTAGGGTTAGGAATGAGGAAAGTTGGGTTTATATTCACACAGACCATCAGTCAGGATAAAAAAGATTATACTTTGTCGAACAGGGAGGTTCTTCAGGCTGCGGAGTTTCACGCAGAGAGTGGGTTGAAGGAATGGGTGACGGCTGTAGTGAAGCTGGAGGTGAATGAGGATGCTGGTGCGGATGTTCACTTCGAAGCCTTTCAAATGAGTGATACATGTATTAAATTGTTCAAAGAAGGGTGGTTTGAAACAGAAATTGGTAACGATGACGATCCCAAGTTGTCGAAGATGAAGAAAGATGTAGTTGTTGGAGTGAAAGATACTAGAGAGGTTGATAATGACTTCTTTTTGGTGGTGGTAAAGATCTTGGATCATCAGGTATGTGATTCGCCCTTGCGCTGTTTCGTTTGCGCCTTTTTTTATTATTTGTTATCAATTGGGGTGGGTTATGTAATGTCTCTACTTGTTTTGTTTGTTATATGAGGCACCTAGGGTGGAGTATTTTTCGTTATTTGGTGCAAAAAATATTTTTTCCCTTTCTCAACCAAACATTTTTGGCTAGTGCTATCAGAATTTTTTCAATTATTCATTGTGAAGTTGATGATTATTTGTTTGAGGCTTAAGCTCTTCATCATTGAAGTTGTGAGGTTTATGACGTTATAGTGCACAAAGTTATAAAATGTGAACATTCTTTCATATTTCATGAGTATATTTAGTATTTCACTATTTCTGGTCAAAGGAGCCAGTTGAATGCTCAGAGCGACCTTCAAAAGGCATAACTGGGACAATTGGAGGGTTTAGTCTTGCATCCATATTTGAGCTTCAAACCGCTATAAATGACAATAGGGACTTGCTTTGTAGAATAAGTCTGGGCGAAACTGTACTTGATTCAGTATTCCCTTAGGGCAGCATTAGCTTCATTTGTCGCCAGGTCTATTGCTGAATTCTTGGCCATACTTTTCTGTTTAAAACCTAACCAGTGTCTTGAAAAGAAGTTTACCATTGGCCTGTTATTCTGTCTATTTTTAAGATGTCTGGTTACTCTCTCTCTTATGTGGCATGGGATATGAACCAAGGGTGTATGTAACCTAATTTAGATCTACTTATGTAGTTCTCTTTGATTTTCATGTGATAGTATCTTTAAAGAGGTGTGTCTCTCTGGATTTTTCCGAGAGATCTGGTAACTTCTTTAAATGCTTGATTCTTCTTGTTTCGTGTTCTGCTTGGCTCTTTTCTTTTGTTACCTCCCAAACGGACTGTATAAGAGGATGTATTGTATTTCTACGTTGTACTTTTTTCTTTTATTTTCAAAAAGAATTTTTTTCCATGTGTGCTTGTTCTCTTTGGGGGTGTCATTTAAGTTAGTTCCCTGATCACGTTTTCAATAGCAGGCTAATCTTCTACTTCTAGGACTGCCTTAGCCATATTGAATGATTGTGGCCAATAGAAAAAAACTCTTTGTGATCAGTGGATTAAAAATGCAAAATCTGGAAAGGTTTTTGTTTTTTTTTAAAAAAAAAACCTTTCCAGATTTTGCATTTTTAATCCACTAAAAAAAAAACTCAGACAGAGAAGCATGACACTTACACAGGCTTTAAACCAAATCAATGAGAAAGCTGTTGATACCTGAAAATAGTTTAATTGATTGAGTTGTTAACCTGGGAATTTGGCTTACTTTAAATGATTGTACTGAATGTCAATGTAAAGTTACTGCTTGTTGTGTCATATAGGTCAAGAGTTCTACTTCTTCGTTTGAAGTTTTTAACGTAGCTTTCCAATGTAATTGCTATTGTAGTGATGAATTTGTGATTATTCCTCAATGCAGGGGCCACTTTCATCAACATTTCCCATTGAGAACCGGAATACTCAAGTTACAATGAAGGCACTGAAGAATCATCTGGAGCGAACAAAGAGTCTTCCATTTGGGAAGAGAATAGCTGATTTTCATCTTCTCTTAGTCCTGGCGAGGGTTTTAGATGTGGCTGCTGACGTTCCAGCATTGACAGAGTGCGTGCAGACACAGAGCTCTGTACCAGAAGGCTACCAGATCCTGATCGAGTCCATGGCCAATACTGCTTGATGTTGTGCAGGAAGCTGGATTTAGAATGAGTTTTTCATGCTTTTAGGTTTCAGATTGTCCTCAGTTATGTGCCTTTCTTTGCTATGCTATTCATAGCCGTAGCCATCCAGCCCCTTCCTGCTTTGGTGACTGTTGAGTTATATAATGGTTGTGTTGCTGCGTACTTGTACATTAGTTCAATCAATCATATCCATTATAAAAGCTGCTGAATGCTTTGGATCTTAACTGCAAGTGAATTCTTATTATGATTCCCTCGCTTTTAGTTTTTGAAATCGATTAGAGACGACTCTGTTTCTTTTCCCCTGTGATAGAGTTGAATATATTTCTGTGAGTCCGATTACAAGCAACGGAAGCTCGTAATTGTTTCTTGGGCTTCTTATTTCAAGGATATGAGGAAGAGTTACTTGATAGATAATAAAACTTTTAATAAAATATAATATTCATGATTTAAGAAAAGTGTAACTGGTTTTTTCATGCTCATGAGTATTTATACCAGTTGATTCCAAATAGAAGTTGGTGACTGGGTGGGTGTTTTTGAATTCTCTTGAAGGCATTAATTCCTTGATGAGAGACTATGGGCCATGCCATCCATTTGGGGCTGAAATTGAGGAGACACGACACTCATGTATGGTCACTGGGAGGCAGAAGTGCTTCATGTACACAGGGAAATTATTGCATGTGCTGATATTCTCTCCAAAGAAGCTCATGATGGAGCTGATCAATTGTTGCTATTACCTAAGGTTCCACCAAGTTGCAGGGCACAATTATTACATGATAAGCAGTCTAGGAGGGAAGCATCCCTTTCCTGTTAGCAAGATATATCTTGTAGTATTTCTTCTCATTTCTCAAGCTTGGTTTGCCTTTTGTAATCCAAAAACAAATAGAAGTTGGCTTTTGCAGTGTAATACATATTTCTTCAATCAAGGGTTATACACTTGCATAACTAAAAATAGAGAACATTATTTGATTTTAAATAAAATAATATATATTATTGATTCTTTTTATATAATTAATTAATTCACCATATGATATCACTAATTTTTTGGGTTTCGGCCAGCGCCATGTTCCTATTTTTGACCAAAAAACTTTGGGCCAACTTTTTTTTTTTAAAAACAAAAGGGGGTATCCCTATTTTCTTTTCTTTTTTGAATGAAAAAGAATTTCCTATTCAATTTAACTATACGCATTTTTTTTTTTGCCAAATGGAAAATACTAAATAACCATGCTTATGATTATTTGTTAAAAACGAAAATCTGGGCTGATAGTAAATATAACCATTTGGCGGGAGATTTCTTTTTGGAGCATTGGCTCGGAAGTGTGAAAACTTTCTCCCCGTCCCCGTTTGGTTGTGTTCTGCAAAATCCAGGGATTAGGGCAAGCAAGTCTTTTGAAGAAACTTGTCTCTCAATCCTCGCGCTCAGTGTGCGGTGCCTGTGAAATTTCCGCTAAATTCCCCGTTTCTGAAGGATTAGGTCATGGAAGGTTCGGCTGCACCCTCTGAAGCATCAACTCGCCGTTCCGTGAGTTTTCATTTTCATCTCTGTCCCTCTCTACTCTTTACATACTCGAGCTAGTTGTAATTTGACTTTGCGCTGTTCGAATTAAGCAGAAGAGGAGTAGAGCTCAGGGCCAAAACACTGGGAAACAACTCCACCAGGAAAAGGATGGGGATGGCGATAACCGTGCCAAGATCAGCGATACTAGCGAGCAAGTGGACAGGGAGAGTTCACCTGATGATTTCGATGAAATTCGTCCTAAAGCTAAGCGAGGTCGTCCTACTGAGGGAACTTCTGGGATGGCGCCCAAAACTAGTGATCTGAGCTTGATTGGTAAACACTTCGAGGCTTTCATATTAAAGATTATTTATCCGTGTTGATCAGATTCATAGTGTTGGAGACGCCGTAAAAGTTAGATGCGAATTTTTGGCAAGTTACTGTTAGACCAACAATGTAGTGGGCCTGGCAGCTCATACTGTTTTGTTCATACCACTTTAATTTTAATCATTTTGGCTATTTCTCTTATTGACTCGGGAGTCTTTAAGTTGTGATTTTACTTCCGATAACCTTCTTACTTCACGCTTGGAATTGGAATTAGGCATAGTTCTGTTACTTAGGCTATAGCTTGTTGGGGTCAAATGGCCTGGTCGAGATGGTATGCTAATCATATACTCGTTACTCAGAGTATGTCTATTATTCTCATACCTTGTGAATGGGTCATTCAGACTCATGTATATGCGATTCATCAGTCTTGCGTATGGATTTTCTGTCCATTAACATCATGTGAGGTAAACTGCACCATACTTTGTGGGGATTTTTATTAAGAGTGGATAATTTTGAAACTCAATCCTTGAATGAAGCCTCTCTCCTTTGGAATGACTTTTGATCAGGTTTGTAGTTGCCATTTTTTCATAGATGAACTGAGGCTGATTTTAATTTTCTTCTTGTATGATTTTTGCAGAGGTTGTTAAAGGACACGGCAAGCTCATTCCTCATGTTGTAAAAAATTGGGTTGAACGCTATGAAAAGGATTCAAAACCTGCAATGGTTGAACTCTTAACAATGCTGTTTGAGGTAATACAAAATTTCTATAGCATTTGCTCATTTAGAGATGTTCGAGATGTAGATATATAAATCCAACTCCAAAGAAACTTGGAAAATTTAGCACTGCTTCAATTTCAAATAAAGAATACTTCTGTTTTGTTTTAGTAGTTATTTCAGATTTATAAAATGATCATATATTTTAGGCATGTGGTGCCAAGTATTATAACAAAGGAGATCTTTTGGATGAGACTGATGTAGATGATGTCGTGGTTGCTCTTGTCAACTGTGCTAAAAGGGTACGTACTGATTATTTCCTCTCATTCTTGCATTCTCCTTCCCATACTATTTTAAATGCAGACCCTGAAGCTCATGTTTTAATAATTGTGAAATTCTAGGGTGAAATTGAAGATTATCAAAATTCAAAAAAGAAGGAAGTTAAGAACTTCAAAGAGAATCTTGAATCATTATGGGATACTTTGGTCCGTGAATGCCAACATGGGCCATTATTTGATCAAGTTTTGTTTGACAAATGCATGGACTATATTATTGCACTGTCATGGTTAGTATGTGGTTGTTAAAGCTTTTTGAATTTTATTAAACATGTGCAATTACTTATATGCCGCTGTACATATGCAGCACCCCTCCAAGAGTTTATCGTCAAGTTGCTTCATTGATGGGCCTTCAACTTGTTACATCATACATAACTGTTGCTAAGATGCTTGGTGCACAGAGAGAGACTACTCGCAGGCAGCTGGATGCTGAAAAAAAGAAAAGAGCTGAGGGGCCTCGGGTAGAATCTCTAAATAAAAGGTTTTCGACCACACATGAGAAAATAACTATGTTGGAAGAGATGATGCGTAAAATATTTACTGGGTATGAATTTGCTGAACTGAAGAAACAAATTATCTTCAAAGGAAAGTAAACTCTAGCGTTATTGTTGATCAGTGTTGCTAACACATCCATATAATTTTCTTTTGCAGTTTGTTTGTGCATCGCTACAGAGACATTGACCCAACTATTAGAATTTCATGCATAGAGTCACTTGGTGTATGGATTCTATCATACCCATCACTGTTCTTGCAAGATTTGTACTTGAAGTATCTTGGATGGACATTGAATGACAAAGTAATGAGCAATTTTAAATTAATAATCTTGTGAATTTATTATTTTATAATTTCTCATACATCACTTGTTTGGCTGTATTTTTTGATGTTTTTCCATTTTCTCTCATTCTTCATTATGCAGAACGCTGGAGTAAGAAAGGCTTCAATAACTGCTCTTCAAAATCTTTATGAGGTGGACGATAATGTGCCAACCCTTGGTTTATTTACTGAAAGATTTTCAGGCAGGATGATTGAGCTTGCTGATGACATTGATGTTTCTGTGGCTGTTTGTGCCATAGGACTTGTTAAACAACTTTTAAGGTCTGCCAATAAAAAATTTTCTGGTTATAGACTTGTTCACCAGTGAAATGTTATATTGTGATTTTGGCTTCTTGGTACCTTGCAGGCATCAACTTCTGCCTGAAGATGACTTGGCTCCTTTGTATGATTTGTTGATTGATGATCCCCCAGAAATCAGGCATGCTATTGGAGCGTTAGTGTATGATCACTTAATTGCCCAAAAATTTAATAGCTCCCAATCAGGTATGAAAAGTCACAAGGCTGTTTACAAGTTTTTTCACTTTAAGCTGGATATCTTCATGTTGACTATGGGAGATATGTAATTCGGAGAATATGTTCTCTAGGTGAAAGTGGCAGTTCTTCTGAGGTACATCTTAAAAGAATGTTAAGAATTCTGGAAGAATTCCCACAAGATCCTATCTTGAGCATTTATGTCATTGACGATGTTTGGGAATATATGAAGGCAATAAAGGTATGCCTATATTATCCATCTGAATATTACTTTCTATGTGTGACAAAAGTGGTGATTTTCCTTTCTTAACCAAAGCATTTCTTTTACTGGCTGTTTGTTGTTGTATCTCTGGATTTAAGTTTTCCAGAGCTAGTGCCTGAAGGATAGGAAGGATGCCCAATTTCTGATATATTGGCAAGACATTGGAACACAATGGCTGTACTGACTTTTGATGCATAAATTCTTTCTCTCTTCATATTCCCCATTTATTTATCTACCCAGCATACTTGGTTATTTGTCAATTTGAATTCTTTAGTATAAATATTTACTTTTTTCATTTGAAAATGCATTATAAAATTTTTGACTCCTTTAGTGTCCTATCTTCATTTCAAAAAACAAGCTGAATGCTCAAGGGGGCGTTAAAGCTCATGACCTCTTCCTTTGTCTTTTAATTTGCAACCATGTATAAGGAGGCACCAAAATACCCATGCTGACTTTTCTATCCTTCCTTCTTTCTTTCTCTCTGATTTTTTTTTTAAATTTAATCAATTTGAAAAGCAAGATTTAACAGACAATGGAGACATTGGAACAGTTTTTTAATTTCAGAATGTATGCTGATTCGGAAATGTAATTTTCAGTAGCCTAGCCAATCTTGCCAAGCTGGGTCTGGTCCAGCATGGTTAGGGGCAGGTCAGGAATGCTGACGGTGTATGATGCATTTTTAACCGTTGGGTTGGATTTGATGAGGAGCTTGTATATGTTCATGCCATGCTTAATGATACTGTCTGCAGTAATACAATCATAATAATATCTTTTCTACCTAACAAGGTTATTGTATGAACTGAAGGCTATCATTTTTCCTGATACCAGTGAAGCAGATTTCTGGGTGTATGGATTCAAATATGTTCTTTTTCATTTTCACTCATAATATTCCATTTCATTTCACTCATAATATTCTATCTCCACAACTGAATTGATTTTATACTCTTGTAGTTGGCAGATTGTGCCAAAGGACAGCTCCCAGAAAACATTCAATTCCAAACATTTTACTTTTTTGTATTGATTACTGAGTAATGTTTTGGCGGTTGCCTGATCATGTTTGATATTTTTCTTTCAGGACTGGAAGTGCATTGTATCTATGCTCCTAGACGAAAATCCCTCAATGGAACTCTCTGATGGTGATGCAACAAATCTAGTGCGGCTCCTTTGTGCATCTGTTAAAAAGGCTGTTGGAGAGAGGATTGTTCCTGCTACGGATAATAGAAAGCCATATCATAATAAAGCCCAAAAAGTTTGTGCCTACTTGAGTTTCAATTCCTGATTTTTTTGGAAATTTTTAATTTTTATTCTGATCCTAAATATCCTTAGAGTGCTTAGGCTTTCAAAGGAAAGTATGTGGTCTTCTTAAATGTATTTGCAAAGTATGAATATCTCTTCAAGCATTTGTAGGTTAGTTATACTTGGAGCCAGTTTTGTTTTCTGATCACGTCACTAGTAACTTATCTGAGAGTAATTTTTGTTGTGCCGTTTGTGTCTCTTCCAGTTAATGTGTTCTTCCTGAGGCTAATCTCCTTCCCTCTAACAAATGACAGGAAATATTTGAAAATAATAGACGAGATATAACTGTTGCCATGATGAAGAGCTATCCACCTCTCTTGCAGAAGTTCATTTCAGATAAAGCAAAAGTGCCGTCACTCATTGAGATTGTTTTGCATATGAACCTTGAGTTTTATTCCCTGAAGAGACAGGAACAGGTGCATTAAATATTGTTGCTGGCCGTTTTCAGATTCTTCACATTGTTTCCAAGATACTGATTAGTTCTATCTTTCCAGAATTTCAAAAATGTCCTTCAGCTTGTGGAAGAAGCATTTTTTAAACATGGTGATAAGGAGCCGTTGAGATCTTGTGTGAAGGCAATTAATTTTTGTTCAGCAGAAAGTCAAGGGGAACTGCAGGATTTTGCCCGTAATAAGTTTAAGGAACTTGAGGATGAACTCATTGCCAAACTTAGGTCTGCTATTAAAGAAGTTGTGGTATATTCCGACGGACTTGTTTTTTATTTCCTTTTTTTACCTGTGGATCTCATAGGAAAAATGAAACACATACTGAGATTGGATAAATTAAACATTTTGATTGCAGGATGGTGGTGATGAATATTCTCTTCTTGTAAACTTGAAGAGGCTGTATGAACTCCAACTATCAAGATCTGTCCCTTTGGATAGTCTGTATGAAGACATTCTCATGGTACTTCGTAACTTTAGAAACTTGGAGGATGAGGTGTGTAAATGATTTCTTGAGTTGGGCACCATGTTTTACATGCCATTCTGTGTTTGACGATTCCATTGCTAGTTGTATTTCCAGGTTGTTGGTTTCCTGCTTCTGAACTTGTATATGCACCTAGCCTGGGGTCTGCATTCTATCATAAGTAAAGAAACCATTTCAGAAGCATCTTTATCTTCTCTTCTATCTAAGCGCAATACATTGTTGGACGAACTTGGCTACTTTCTTAACTCAGCTAATGGCTACAAGGAAGGGAATAGACATGCATCTGAACTAACTTGCAGGGTAAGAGCGTTTTGGTTTTGGTTTCTTTTCCTTTATCTACCTTGAGCATTAATGTATTGTATGACATGAACCCCAGCTCTGACCTGATAAAATGTGTTGTTGCCAAAAAGGTATGCTGTATACTTGCGGAAACATGGTTCTTATTTAGAAGAGAGAATTTTACCAAGACAAAGCTGGAAAGATTAGGATATCAACCAGGTGCAGATGTTCTTCAGAAGTTCTGGGAACTGTGCCAACAGCAGCTCAATATTTCAGGTTACTCCAAATTCCCACCAGCTAGTTTGTGTACTAATAGTGCGCAAAGAATTATCTTTCTCTCATCATATTGAAGTATATTTTGACAAATTTCATGCAGTTTATGATTATGAACTAGTTATTCCGAGTTATTAAGGGTTAGTAGTAATAATAACTAGCTGTTCTTGGTGAGTGTGATCATCTGGCTCCTGCTTGAAATTCATTTTCCTTACTGTTTCTCAGATGAGACAGAAGATGAAGATATGAACAGGGAGTATGTTGAGGAGGCAAATAGAGATGCTGTTATGATCGCTGCTGCAAAGTTGGTTGCCAATGATGTTGTTCCCAAGGTGATTTTTCCCCATTTTAAATCTATGATAGTGAGTTCTTTTCAGCAGAAACATGATGAGGATGTGAGAACTGAGAAGTCTCCTAATTTTATTGCAAATTTGGCTATTTCTATTGCAGGAGTATCTTGCTTCAGAGATTGTTTCTCATTATGTAATGCATGGGACAAGTGTGGCTGAGATTGTAAAACATCTTATCACGGTTCTGAAGAAAAAAGATGATGACCTGGCAGGCATTTTTCTAGAAGCACTTAAAAAGGTCAGACTTGTGACTAAGAAATTGTTTAATTGATTTTCCGTGGATGCTGCACATTGTTTCTTGAAAACTTGTTAAATTCTGTTAAGATATCTGTGCTCTTGTTCTACATCGAAGGAACCAATCCCATTGTGCCTTCATTTTCTGCTTCATTTTTCTATCTATACTATCACTGTGAGGCTTCTTTGACCCTTATACTTATTTTGCACAATGATGAGGTTGAGAGAGAATACTTTGATGTTTAAACTTCTTCCGTGCTTTACTCAGTAATGGTGAATAAGCCTCTTGAGTAGTTTTTATGCGTTACGTTTGATTTTGATTTGGAAGCAGATTATGTTTTACAAGGTTTCTCTGAGAGCTTTAGCTTCAGTGATGAGATATTCAACTCAAAGTTGATCCAGAGGAATAGGACCTGTCGGATTTGTGCATTTAAATAAATATTTCTTATTGAATGAGGGCCCTTTCTTTTCATTACTCGTTTGCTCCAAGATCACCAAGTTATATTTCCCCCCTTCTATTCTAACTATGTTTCTAATTGTTTTTTTTTGGTTTGGTGCCAGGCCTACCATAGGCATGTCTTGGAGCTCGCTAGAAATGAGAAGATTGCTTCAGATGGAAAATCTTTCTCTGGGTGCAAAGATTTGGCTGCTCAGCTTACTGGAACATTTGTTGGAGCTGCAAGAACCAAGCATAGGTCAGACATTCTCAAGATTGTAAGGGATGGTGTTGATTATGCTTTTGCAGATGCTCCAAAACAGTTAGCTTTTCTGGAAGTTGGGGTACTTCCCTTTGTGGCAAAACTCCCTGCATCAGATGTGCTAGATATGTAAGATTTTGCTTCTTATTTTGGTTTTAGAATCCTTGTAGCCTATACCTGAAATATGACTCCTTTTCGTGCTTCCCTTTATGAATAGCATGAAGGATGTTCAAAGACGTACAGAAAATGTTAATACTGATGAAGATCCCAGTGGCTGGCGTCCCTACAACATATTTATTGATTGCTTACGTGAAAAGTATGCAAAGAATGAGGGATTCCAAGGTATGTGGTTTTAAAAAACTTCTAGCACCATTCTCGTTAGCAATTTTTGGGGCTTATAAATTTCGAAATTGGGGTCAACTCAGTGGTAGCTATTATGTCTGCCTTCACGGTTTTTCTGTTAAGAACTGTATCATACCACTTTGGATAGAGAGCCTGAATGACATGACTGGACTAACAAATTAAGTTGTCCACAGATGAGAAAGAAGGGACTCCTGTAAGGCGCAGGGGTCGTCCACGCAAGAGGCCTGATATATCAGGAAAGAAACTTTTTGAAGAGCACAGTTCAAGTGATGATGAAGAATCCATTAGTGCATCTGAACAAGATGAAGGGAAACAAGAGGAGGATGAAGATGCTCCTTTGATACATTCAATCAAGGCATCATCAAAGTTGAGGTCGTTGGGAGCTTCTAGGGAAGAAAACAAAGGCCAGACTAGAACTGGTAGTTCTGGTAGAGCTACAGATAATATATCTGCTTCTAGAACATCAGGTATGAAACGCTCAACGTTTTCCCAGTAATGAAAATATTCGTACTACGTATTTACACTAATTTGGAAGTTCAGAGTAGTTTCTTGTTGGGTTTTGAGAGGAATTATTTGCATGTGTCAATACTTTTGCGCAATTTAGTTTATTTCATATAAATGATGACCTCGGCACATTTGGGTACTTGATCAGTTGATCGCATTGTTGCTTTGGTAAATGGACCTTTTCTTTTAGTCAAACATTGGGGCAGAACAATGTCCATATATTTGTTTTAATTTTTATTTTAAATCTGACCCTTACTCCCCGCATCAGCTGATGCAATGTTTTCATGTTACTATTGTGTTACGTTGTGCAGGGGCATCCAGCTAGTGTTGCGATCTATGGGTACATATTGGGCGCATTATAATAGGTTGTATGTTATGTACATATATCCTTTTATCCCTTTTTTTGATATTTTCTTTTATTTCTCCGATGGGAGGATAGCCTGGATGCATCCATATGGAGATTATTTTGCAGGCAAATGAATTTTGTATTTATCGGATTCCATGGTTAAGTGGGAAAAGGCGCTTCCGACATTCATCATTGGTAAGATTCGACAGGAATCTGCGATGTGAATATGGATCCTCCTTGAAGATTAGAAAGTCCATTTTCGAGAACATGTTTTTGGGGGAAAAGAATATTAAAGCCGGGCTTGAGATTACAAATGTGATTGAATTCATTGCTTTCTATTCATAGAAAAGTTTTCATACTATTAGGCTACAAAACCATTGGTAAGAAAACACTTGAATCAGCATTCCCGCCACCTGTCTGAGATTCATGCAGCCGGGGATTTTCCAAGTATAGAATTTCATTTGTAATGTAAATTATATTACAAACGAAAGCTTATAGCTAAAATTGAATGAAAGCAACAATAACATGAGGTGGTGAAAAAGGTTTTCTTTTTTTAAACCAATAAATGGAGACTGCCTTGTTATTTAGCGATCGTAACTGCTTATTATAAAATGGGAAAAAAAAATTTATCATTAAAAAAATGGTCGCATTTAGCGTGCGTTTGATTCATGGTTGAGAGCGGATATTTGCAACTATCAATGTAATTCTTACACGTGAAAAAAAAAATTGGAATTTATCTCGTTGGCAATACCATTTAAGGTATATTTAGGAATAGTTTTTTTAAATAATTTTATACAATTCGAAATAAAAATGTAAGAAGTTTTATCTCGATTTACGTAAAAGCACTTTTTAGATGATTGCTAAATAAATTCTTACCATCGATAGGGTCACAGCGGGTTCAAGCGCAGTAATGACATGTTTGCGTTTGCGTTTAAATTGCATGAAGTAAGAAAGAAGTTGAAATTTAGTTTCTTTGATAAAATGTGTTCGGAAATCAGTTATTTTAATTAATGCGTGAACAGCAAACTAAAGAGCCTAATTGGGGCAAAAAAATTTACGGATCAAATTGATTTTCTTTTTTTTGCCCCAGAGGGATCAAATTGAAATTTATTCCAAAGATAAACGACCACGACGATCTGTTTGCCATGTAAGAAAGTAAAATACTATCGCCGTGAGATCTCTAATTTGGATTTCTGTTCCTATCCCTGTCAAGTGCGAACTAGGCCAACCTCTATGCAGAAGCATGATTTGGGAATGATTTAGGGCTCCAGATGATGCTATAATAATATTACAAGCAGTTCTTAAATAGCTGGAAAAGCTTTAAGCTTGCGAATCCCCCAAAAGACAGGGGGGAAACATCTAGCACACGATTTATACCCGGATGAAAACAAACTTCCAGCAAAATGTATATTCTAGATGAACCATACCACAAAGAAAGGGGGTTCAAAAGCATTAATACATTATACATACATTGATAACATTCATAATAACTCAGACGTTCCTAAGATAAAAACTCGCATGTGAGTTCTCAATTGGCCAAAATTGCGCTGGAATAGAAGAATTCAACCCAAGAAAAAACTGCCCAGAGAGTAAGTTCATCTTCTTACAGCACTGGTTAATAGAGGAGTTATTATACCTTGTATCTCTAGCAATGACCGTTGAATTTGGAGCTCCTCCTCAATAGATCGCTTGAGATTTCTGATATGACTCCTCATTGAAACGGAAGCCCTAATATCATCAGCTCGCATTTCAATAACCCTCTTTGCCACTTTGAATAGCAAACTCGCATACCTTGGCATGGTACAATACTTTTGCAAGAACATGATTAGTAATTCCAGCTCCCCCACATCCAAGTTATTAATGCACATCATCAACTTCCTCCTAGTTACCAATTCCTCCATCACAGCCACCACATTCTCTGGATTTTTTCTGCCCATCACAGATACCAGAGCTTCCCTGTGCCTGAACTTCTTCAACAACTTATCATGCTCTGCCAATTTCACCTTCTTCGGCTTCATGACCACAAAATCCCCCTCGGATGGTTTCTCTCCTTGCCCTCTCCGAAAATATCGAAAGTTTGAAGGCCTCAATACTTTCCTCCTTGGTTGCTCCAGTGGCGCTACCCTCCAAAACAGAGTTGATGAACTTTCCTCCTTCTCCTTTTCCTTTGTCTTCCTCTTCCCAGCAAATACAATCCCATTCGAAGACCCGATAACCCGCGTGGAACAATCCGGTGAAAAAGCAACTGAGACAAGAGGCGCAGGGAACCTCATGGAATGAGTCACTCTCATGTTAGTATAATCAAAGGCTTTCATGTATCCATCCAGTCCCACACTTAAAATCCTAGATTGATTTGATTCATCCCCTGCATCTCTCCCAATTTTTCCCACACAAATGGAGGCAACAGTCTTGTTATGACTCTCCATTGAGAACAAAAGCTTCCCACCACCCAACAAGTCCCACAGCTTCACAGAATTCCCGCCGGCCGTCGCAATTAGGCTGCCGGACGGCAAGAAAATTACATCCTCCACTGGCTTCCCATGGTTTACCTCCATCACTGAACTCCTATCTGCAACCCTCATATCCCATAGTTTAACGGTATGATCATAAGAACCAGTAAGAAAAGTGTCCACATTAACAGGAGAAGAGTCACCACATCTCACATAATCCTTGTGACCCCGTAACTCCGATATCGGTGTTTGATGGGCCACATCCCAGTACTTTACCAAGGCGTCGTCCCCACCAGAGATCAAATGGAACTTGTCAAGCAATGGGAATTGAACGTAGTGAACGGGGCGAGCGTGAGACACGAGTTTACGAAGTGGGCCCCGAGAATTGAGGTCGAATACTTGGATGTGACCGGAGATATCAGAGGCGGCAATGAGGCGGCCGTCGGAGCGAAAGGAGGCGCAGGAAACAGCATCCTTGAAGAAAGAGATTGTGGAGGTGACAGATAGGGTTTCTGAGCTGTAGATTGATAGGTGGGCAGAGTGAGCGACGGCAAACGGATGAGCGGGAGAGGGTGAGAAGGCGAGAGAACGAACAGAGATGAGGCTGGAGATTTGACGGGTCTTGAAGGAGGACCAGTATTTGGATTCAGAGGTTTGTTTTTGAGTTCTGGGTTTCGATTTCAACTTGGGTTTCACAGGGAATGTCTTCGAGGGATGTGGTTCCGCCATTGAAGGCTCAGTGGAGCTCCGGGGTGGTTTAGGGTTTAGGGAAGAAATGGTGAAGAGCAGACTTGAAAACTTGTACCCCCGAAAACCAAATAATTATTGGAAATCAGATCCCCTCCAGTGCGTTTGGTGCAGTGCCTCAGAAGTGTGCTAAAATGGACCGCACGATTGATCTCATAGCTACAAAAGAATTGGAGCTTCAAAAATAAAAGGAAAATGGCTAAACGTTAAAAAAAATATCATTTATCTTTTGTGAGAGGAGTATCTAGTTCCATAAATATTTTTAGATTTAAAAATACATATAATGATCCAAACAATAGGTCTAAAAGGCCATATACGTTAAACGTTATATCATGAACCTGAAATGCTTAGTCTTTTATTTAGGTGTGTCATTTATAATCTCAAATAGATGAATTTTGAAAAATAATATTAATTTTTGGTACCCTCAAAAAATTTTAAGTCTTTAAGGTTATTTACACAAAATTTTAAGATAGTGGAAAATTTTTATTTTATGACCATAAATTGGCCCTTAAATAAGATATTGCCCTTTTGACTTCAAATTATGAATTTTAAAAAATAATTTTGATTTCTGAAATTCTTATGAAAATTGAGTCATTGAAGTTGTATCCAAACAATTCTGATACTGTATGCTCAAAAAAGTGGATTAAGCTCAATTGGACATCGGGCCAACCAGTGTAGATAGTTCAGTGCGAGGCCCATTAACAACCCCAGCAACTGAAGTCCACAGGAGACTCCACGCCTATGACCAAAGCCAACAACTGCACATCCCAGTGATACGAGCGTCTGTCCGCCTGCCCATGACCGTTTCAGGCTCCCCGTGGGCATCGAACCAAGCAGTTGCGATCCACAAATTTAGCACCCACGTTGCTTAGATCCTCAGAAAAGCACCATAACTGTCTAACGGCTAACAACTCGAGATTTTATCTATTTATTTACCAAGTTGTACTCAGAGAATGACTTCTTCTGGAACTTCTTCTTCTCCTCCTTCCTATAATCTTTTCACCTAAACTTAGAATCGCTTATTGTACTCTGTATCAAGCTCTATATCAGTAACACGATCACTATTGTTCTCGTGCCACACACTCTTTTCGTCTTTACATTAGATACCCATCCTATGATTCCCTTTGTACTGTTGATGCCCTTAATTATTTCCATTTACCACAAATCCCAGATTCCGTACAAACGAATACAGGAAAAAAATTCCATTCTTCTAACTCTAAATTAACCCTGAAACATTATATAGCCTTTCTAACTCAAAATGGATGAATATTTAAAAATAATCTTGATTTATGGAATCCTAATGAAAGATTAAGCTATAAATATTGTTTCCATGCAGTGAAAATATTTTATTTTCTAATTCTAAACTTCCCCAAAAACAAGATGTGACTTGGATAAATTTTAAAAAAATAACTTAACGCCTTTAGTCAAGGTTAGCTTTTGTATCATTTTAGATCGTTTTTAAATCATTGTGTACATTCTTACATTTTAAAAAAATTATTTATAGTAATAGATTCTCTTTTTACAAAAAAATAAAGAGTAATTTTTAGTCTTTATTCGGTAAAAATTGAGTTCCGGAGCGGAGCTATGATCATGATGGTTGCGCTTGGACGAAGATGGCCCATCTTTATTTTTGCACCGCATCCAGATCAGAAATCAAAAATTGGAGATGCAGGGGATCGAACCCTGTACCTCTCGCATGCAAAGCGAGCGCTCTACCATTTGAGCTACATCCCCATCTCCCTATACAAGTAACCATCTAGTTTATTTTTGCCAAACTTATGTTTCCACGTTATCCTTACCTTAGAACTATCTTTGCAGCGTGAATCCGGCACCAATCTTTTTTTTTTTTACAATTTTACTAAAGCCTCACATTCAACTTTGCCATATAAAAGTATTTAAAAAATAAAAAAGGTCGCTATTCAAAGGGATATTTGTCTGCTGTTTTTCATCACACTTTGATATTCAAAATATATTTATATTGATATTGATTGTTCCCAAAATTTAATTCTTCTATAACTGATAAATAATATTCGCTTCTATTTTCATATTCATTCTTCCGAAAATTGTTGTAGCAAGATGTTGGGGCGTCAAATAATCAGTTAAGCCATGCCCAGCATTGCCTACCAAGGGCAGATTAGCAAGTAACACTATCACAACTGAAAAATAGGATGGAGGTTACTGATGAAAAGCACAGAGCTGAGAAATTCAATTGCAAAGCTGACGATAGAATTCAACATTTTAACACAATCTAGGAAAAGCCAGTACAGACTACAGACCAAACATTTCCAAAGCGATGGCGAACCTATATTCAGCGTTTGGTTTTTCTACCGCTGCAGCAACCAGATAATAGTCATACATTCACCATAACTCTTCACACAACGATCCATACATTACTTAAAATACGAACAAATGCCTCATAATTCTCCAGAGCACATATCGTCTTAAAAGCAACAAAGGTGAAAACTTAAGGGGACAAAATGGAGCATATCAATCCACTGATGGTATGGACTACGGATCACAGTTGAAACAAACCCGCCCAAGATGTTGAATATCATATTTGTCTAACATCTGATCCCGACTGTAAGATTTATGTTTCTTTCATGAAAAAGGTAGCAAAGAATATGTAAAATGTATGTTTTTATCAGGAGACTAAATGTAATCAAATAGATCCCATAGCAACAAACTCCGAATTAGTGGTGGAATCTTAGAATTCTTGGGATGCTGATCCAATATCGCCTTTTCCCTTCCCCATGGACTTTGGCAGAAGATTTTGATGAATATTTGGCAAAACGCCACCATTGGCGATGGTGACACATCCTAAGAGCTTGCTTAGCTCCTCATCATTACGTACAGCAAGCTGAATATGCCTTGGAGCAATGCGATTCTTCTTGTTATCTCTAGCAGCATTTCCAGCAAGCTCAAGAACCTGAACCACAATAGCACATGAAATAAATAAACGGCTTTACAACAGCTTGTTTGCTATGGGAAAAAATCCTCCCATGGATTAAATTAAAAAAATATGCTTATATCAAGAAAAGATTTGAGAAGATTGGATGACAATTGCAAGTTCCCTAACTCAACAAACCAACAAAAAACCTTCTCATCGCTTCTCCATCTTGGTTTCATGAATAATATGGAAACAGAAATGCCATTGAACCAGAATATTCAGATCAAACCCAGTTTTTCAGTAAAAGAACAGACGAAGGCAAAGCAGATTATAATATAGACCAGCAATGACAAGATGGTAATTGACAGCTTAGTGTCATGATTCATATCTTATTATGTTTGCCTTGTTTCCTGCGGAGTTAACAGAAATGCTACCGCAGTACTACTTAATTTACCTCCGTAGTCAACACCAGGAAATCAAATCCAGTCTCGCAAACTTCAAGATGGTTCAAACAAAGTTCTATTACGATTAAGTCCCCGTCTATGAAACTTCAGAAATCCTTCCCATAAAAACGAAGGGTAGCTGTAATACGCGGATTCAAGAAATCTCACACGTAACAACCTACGAACAGAATGACTCTATTGCATTAGACGGATTCAGGATTCGTAACCTTTGTAATGCGAATACACTATCATTTTCAAGAACTAAAGAAAGAGTATCAAGAAGAACAATAAGAGATTGACAGGGGAACAAATACTGAAAGATCGAATGGGAAATGGGAGACTGACCTCAGCAGCAAGATATTCCAATACGGCAGAGAGATAGACGGGAGCACCGGCACCAACACGTTCGGCATACTTACCAGCCTTCAGAAAGCGAGCTATGCGACCAACGGGAAATTGAAGACCAGCCTTTTGAGACCTAGAAACGGATTTAGAGGATTTGGGCTTACCCCTTCCCCCTTTGGTCGATCCCGCCGAGCTCATTGTCGCGTAGACGGCTTTCGAAATGTCTAACTAGGGTTTAGCGATAAGAGATTGAAGAAGGTAC
>QFDD01002515.1:0-19174 GCA_006871305.1 Vachellia collinsii | reverse complement strand
AACATTAGTGAAGATCAAACTAGATTCTGGCATGGTGTGTTGAATATGGATAAGATCCAGATAATCTTAAATACACAATTTTAATGGAGAGATTTAATTATCCTGAACAATGATGATAACCAAACTGGGTACAATGACAAATTATAACCTAAGACATAACACTATGTTTGCACTTATCACTCTTTAAGATATCATAGTAATTCCTCCATTTTTATATACCTAATAAAAAATTTAATGAACCATGTTACACCATTAGTTGATTATCACAAGTGTACTGAATGAATTGTGATCTAGAGGTCAATGAACTTTGAGATCAACAAAATAGGGTCAATAGCTCAAATTAAGTGGCGAGAAGAATCTTCCAAAAGGATGAGGACATTTTGATTGTGGCAATTATTGAGGTGTGATTGAGTTTATCCTTATGACCATATTCCATGTGGCTCTTATATGTGTTGTTCATTTCCTTTTTCGACCTATCTTACATTATTCATTTGGTGTTGTCAATGATTACGACGTGGTTGAGCTCTATCCAGAAAGTGACCAATCTGGGTTTAATTCCAAGGATGTGACATAAAAACAAAGGAGTGCAGTTAAACTTAGTTTCGTTTATATTTTTAATCTCTCTGCATCTTATCCTATAAGATAATACATTAGATTTAATCTCATTTAATTAGATTTAATCTCATTTAAATCTTTGTGATATATTTATTGTATTACAATATCACTTATGGGATTAAATCCTTGGTTTGATCTAATGTATCTCAATATGTGTAGTTTATTATAAATTAATTTCTCATTAATTTACACTTAACTTTTGTTTGGGTAAACACCTAATTAAATAGCCCAACCCATCAATAACGGACTTGAACCTGAAGTCCAATACGCTATATTTGATTCTTAATTAAGAGCTAATTTACTTTTTTTTTTTTAGATTAAAAAAACTCTGCAATTGATATATTTATTATTTTTTTTTGAATTAATTTATCTAATTTATATATAATCTAATAATATATATACAAATTTCAAAAGTGATAATAATCTAATTATATATATAAATATTTTAGAATATATATTATAATTAAATGATTTATTTAGCTTTTTAATCTTTCTAAAAATCAAATATTTATTATATTAAGGACCGGAGCAATATATATAATCATAAGGATGCGTTTTATTACCTCTGGTTCTTACTATAAGAGTTAGTTGACTTTTTTAAGAAGATTAAGAAAGCTTTGTGACCGATATATTTACCATTTTTCTCTAAATTAATGTACTTCACTTATATATAATCAAATAATACACATAAGAATTTCAAAATATATGTTATAATTAAAAAATTTATTTATCATTATCTCAAAAAATCAATTAATTTTTATATTAACTAACAGATGTATCACTTATTTATGTAGGCGTGTAGTTGGTGAAATCATCTCGCTCAACATTTCTATATTTTATCATTTTTCATGGGACTGTTGCTAATACGATTCACTTAGAAGGGAAGGATGTATGAGTATAAACTACGAAAATAATCTTAAATATTCATCACTGTTTACAACTCCAAATTACATACCTTTTTTAGTGCCATGTCAATTTTTTTTCTAGAAGTACAGAATTTAAGAACTCAACTGATTATTAATAGACAATTGGGTTGGGATTGATAATTTATGACGTGGGTAATTAAGTTTCAAAATCTGGTTAAGAAAAATATTTATATTTAATATTCAACAATGTTTCAAACAATACTATCTTTTAAAAAGGAATAAATGTGTTTAGAAAACAATTATTATTTTTTTTATGTGTAAAAAGACCCACTAGCTAGGACAATGATTAGGGGAGGATACATGTCAAACAGCCTATGATTTGATCGTATTTACCCTATATAGACCTAGTTTGTTAAGGCTTGTAGGATGTGTTTGGTTGAAAGGGATGGAATGAAAGGGAAAATGATCCCCTCCCCTCATTTGATTTAAAACTTTGGAGGGGAGGGAAGCCAAAACCTACCCCACCTTCTTTACCCCATTTTAGCTCATCTACAAATTAGGGTCTTTTGGAGATGAGCCAAATTATGTGACAGTTTTACCCCTATAATTTTATATTATTCCATTAATAACAGTAAGGAAAATTGTAATGAAATAAATAAATAATAAATAAAAGCATATTATTTTAAGAAATATTACTCTAAAATTAATTTAAAATAAAAATTATATAATTATAATTAAAAAGTGTACTATTATAAAATCAATTTACAATGTAAATATATTACTATAAACAAAAAATATTATTAATTTTTAAATAAAATGTATCATTATAGATAAAAATAGTTAAAGTACACATTTAGTCATTTAAATTAATATCAAGTTCCGTTTTAGTCCATTAAATTTAAAAAGTTTACTTTTAGTCATTTTATCTTAATGTTGTTAGTTTCTTTTAACATAATATAACTACTTAATAAATTTAAACTGTGATTCTGCAATTAAATGTTGATAAAATATATTTAGATTTTAATTATTTAATCTAATAATTTTTATATTTTAAAATCAAATATTGTTTTATCATCATTTAACTGCATAATTACCTATAAAATTTATTAAATTATCATTTTCGGTTAAATGAAATTAACGATGTTAAGATAAAAGAACTAAAAATATACTTTTTAAATATAAGGGATCAAACTGAAATTTGATGTAAATTTAAAAAATCAAATATATATACTTTAGTATAAAAACCATTTCAAAATATAATTTTTTTTATTTATTATAAATAAGAATGCAGCCTTCTGGATTGGGGTTTATAAAACGTCATATTCGTGGCTTCCTATCTGATAAGGTTATGAGATAGATGTTGCGATGAAAAATACAAGAATGATTATCAACCCCATTAATATGAACCTCCTGCTAACTAAGCTGTTGGTTAATGGTATAGCTTAGATTCATAGGTATTACGTCATGTGTTGTTGTTTGACATCGTTGTTCTTTAGAGGAGGCATAACGAAGAATGTTACAGGATTCTTGACGGATGCACAGGAAGTGATCTGGGTTTTAGGACACCGGAATGCCAAGCAAAGGAAGGAAATCAGAGAAACTTATCAGCAGCTATTCAATGAATCACTTATTTATCGCCTTCATAAAGAACTCTCCAGCAATTCCAGATCGTGTGTGTGTGTATCATGATTCTTCTTACTTAGCTTTTGTCTGTGTTCAAATAAACCATCAAACATGTTCGTTGTTTTACTTTTTTTCTCTGAGGAAAGCTGTAGGTCACAGAATCTTTTCCCCTGTGAAGTTTACTATATTATTGGTTCATAAGACTTTGTTTTTAAATGTAGGATAAATGGATAATAATTTCTTGTCAACTCCATTGCATATCAATGCTTTTTGTGAACATTGTTAATGAATGTCTGGTGAAGAGTTATAATATTATACACTAACATACATGTACTAATATATATATTTCATGTTTGTTAAATTGTTACTGTATTTAGTTGTAACGTATTGATTAAGTAGATTATTACACATTTTTTTTGATATATTTTGAATTATTTTAATTTATTTTTATGATTTATGATTATTTTTAGCCTATTTAAAGTTAGGCCTATTTCGGTTTGTTTTAGGTTTTAGCCTTATGAAGGCTTACAGTCTAATTATATAAATTAATCCAAAAATAGGCTTTTTCATAGGTTTTAGGTTAGGCTAGGCTTCATTATAGGTCAATCTCAGGCTATCAAATATAGCACAGGCCAGGCATAGGCCGCTCAATTGCAAAAGAGGCCTGACCTGTTTGAAGTGAAATATAACCTAATTTAGCCTATTTCCATCATTAATGATATTCTTTTACTTTGCACTCCTCTATGTCCAAGCTACTTTAAAAAATTAACTAATGAGACAAAAAATCATATTAGAAGAGTTGCTAATAAGATATAGCAATGTTCAAATTTAACCTGGAAGTATCAAAACACAGATAGTCTTATATAAAAAAACTTTAGCCTATTTGGTATAGCCATTTCTATTTCACTTTATCAGTGATTGTAATGTTCATTATCATCATTTCAAAATTTGAAGTTAAATGGTATGTTTCATCCCCCATGTTTTCTTTAAGAAAAAAATGGTTAAAAAAAATCCTAAGTTAAAAATTATATGATATAAAGGACCTAATATATTATCATGATTTCCAACAAAGAAAGTATTGATGTTTCAATTCAGGTTTCTTAGCCCATAAAAATTTAAACATTAAATTTTCGTTGAGCTTTCCTTTCCTTTCTTTCTTTTTTAATTATCTACTTCTTCATTAAATAGGCTTTTCTCATGTCAACACACAAAAACCCATAATAAGGATGTGGAGTCATGCCATGTAGAGGTGTCAATGCGGGCTAACCCCGTCGGTTACAAATTGGTCCATAGCGAGGTGGGTTCAAATACTCGCATGCATATAGATTGGAATTTTCACTACCCAATCCACTAAGGTGGGTTAGCCTTTTTTTAAAAAAAAATTTCTTACCTATAATATTTTTTTGAAATATCTATTTTTTTTCAATACCTAAAACGAAATATTCTTTTAAATAAATTTAGTTAAAGTATACGTTTAGTCCTTTAAGTTTACCTCAAATTTCAGTTTAGTTCTTTAAATTTAAAAAGTACACTTTTAGTCCTTTAATATTAATATCGTTAGTTTTACTTAACGGAAAATAGTGATTCAGCAAATTTAAATGGTGATTTTGCACTTAAATGCTAATAAAATATGGTTAAATTTTTAAATATAAAAATAAGTATATCAAATAATCAATATTTAAATACATTTTAACATCATTTAATAGCAGAATGATGATTGAATTAACATTTTATGTTAAGTAGAACTAACGGTGTTAATAGCAAGGGACTAAAAGCGTACTTTTTAAATTTAAAGGACTAAATTGAAACTTGATGTAAATTTAAAGGACTAAATGTATACTTTAGCCAATAAATTTAATTTATAAAAATACATTACAACTTGAATATAAAATATTTAATTCAAACTTTAAATAATACAACTTAAAGATATATAATACACTTTATAATATTGAATTCAAACTAAATACAAACCAATCAAATGATCAACAAATATTCAACATTAATTAGGTTCATATTATGATTATGAGTTGTCTACATATTTTTTATAAATCAATTTTAATTTTTTTTTAAGAAAAGTAGGTTGGCGGGTTAGCACGCCTCCAGTGCGGGTTAAAAAGATGCATTCAAATATACCTGTTTTTATCCTATCCAACCCAACCCATCATGGGTTGGCGGGTTTAATCCCTATATTACTAGCTCTAATTCCATGTTGTGGAAAATAGTCATCTCAATACTTATAATTAGTAATGGGAATACGGGGTTAAGCCCACCAGCATGCTAAATAGGGATGTGCATACGCCAGGCGGCCTGTGGCCTGACCTGTAAAAGCCTGCACAGGCTAGGTTTAGGCTATCTAATAGGCCTGTTTAACCTGTCAAGCGGCCTGTGCCTGTTTTTTTTTTTTAACTATTAAAAATCTTAGTGAAGGATGGAGGATCAAAGGAGTCGAACCCTGGACCTTATACTTGGGATTGATTAGTTTACCACTAGATTCACATACATCTTTGTTACCTACTTCATTTTAAACTCATTCTAATTACAATCCTTACTGATTATTCTAGGCTTGAAGATTTCCATTCCCTACTTCGTTATTGCTTATTCATTCTTCAGCCTCCAGATCGCAGACCTGAGACTAAGAGTCTAAGACCACCACTACACCCCACCGGTCGCCTCTCAGATTTGCTTACGTGCTTGCCGTAGCCGTCGCCTGTCAACTCCACTTACATTGCCGTCGCTCTACACCATTGTCGTCACCATTTCTCTACACTCTGTTCCAGTATTCCTCCTCGTTCTCTCCGACCTTCGCTCCTGCCGCCGGTTCTCTACCTGCAAGCATTTTTATTTTTCTACTTATTTACATTCTTGTTTACCTGTCTTCACTCTTCCTCATTCTCATTCTTTTGGGGACGACAATATCACAGAAAAAAATTGCAACCTGACATTTTTGTTGCTCGCTCTCTGTTCCAAGGCTAGATAAGCAAACCTGTTAATATGCTACCCATCATGGTTTGGCGGGTTTAACCCTTATATTACTAGCTCCAATGCCATGTTGTGGAAAATAATCATCTCAATACTTATAATTAGTAATAAGAATATAGGTTGAGCCCATTAGCCTACTAAGGGGGCAGGCTCTTCTAGGCCATCCCGTCCCGCTTTTTGTTTTTTGCTTAAAAAATTAAAAACAATATGTTATATTTTTTTTAATATTTTTTCATCTCACTATTCTGTTGCAAAGAAAAAACTAACACAAAATTTTATTTTTAAGGATAAACAACATTTAATACATTGAAAAATAATATAAATATTTTATTTTTTTCATGTCAATTATCTATAGTAGTATATTTAAAATTACAACAAAATATTAATACTTATATATTTTTAAATTATAAGGAGATGTAGTGAGATAATATTATTTTTTTGGGTTAAAATAAAATAATATTGTATGGTGAAATTTTTGTTAATTATATTATATTATTTTTTTATAAATTATCTTTTTGATGACTTTTTGCAGCCTGTTTGAGGGCTCTTTCAACTTATCTGTCCAACTCGAGGGTTGGAATGGGCTGGCCCGCAGCTCTTGGATTGGTTCGTATTCCATCACTGCTTAAAGTGATGGCTGGGGCAATCGAACCATTGGGCTTCGATTTAAGCCGAACCGATGACCCGGTACTAGGCCACCAAGTACTCAACTCGAGAACGGCCTGAAGCTGAACCTTCGAAGTTCGAACACTTTCTCCCGCACTCCGGCGCCTCCCTCTTCCCCTTCTCTTCTTCGAGCTCGTTATTGTTGGCGACGCGCTACAACTTGGAGCTCGAGTTCGCCTCGCCGCCGTCCGTTCCGGTTGGTTTTCTCCGGCGTGTTGAAGAACGTAACTGTGAGGAACACTTTTGGTAAGCCATATTTCTCTATTTCATGATACCCGTTACCTAGAGCATTGCTGAGACGCTTAAGTATGGGCTTGTGAGATATAGATTCAGTAGTGTAGTATTGTTTCTTGTGGTATTGCCACGATTTGTTCCCCGTTTTATTAATTTAGTTGACAATATAAAACCGTCAGATTAATCTGGCGATGAACTCAGTCCAAAAAAAAAAAAATCTGACGATGACCGTACCCCGCTTAGGCGTCAACACACACACACGTAGTGGCCATCAGCTCTGCCTCTCACCACCAGCCACGCTCAACGTAGAATTCACGCTTTTCTCATACATATATTTGCTGGTTCGATCTCTTTTTCATATTCTTCTTCCTGTTGTTGGCTTTCTGACTCCTCCATCTCCTTGTTTGTTAGCCTTTTCATTTTCTACTGTTATGGCTTCTGCGAACTTGTTGTGCTTGCTACTTTCTTTTTAGTAGTATTATTCTGATACTTTATTTCACTTATGTATCAGGATTTGCGCTAGGATTGATTGCTTTTTGCCGTTAGAGATCGGTACAGCTTCTTCAGGGTTTATCTAACCCCGGTATGTGTTTTTATACTGTAAGATTTGGATGCTGAAATTGGGGCAAATTGGAGTGAGAATAGGTGAAAATATTACAGAACTGACCCATTTGTCGGTGCCTTTTCCCTCTTCTGAGATCATGAGTTGGAGACTTCGTTCATATTGAATGAAGCTAGGTTCAGAGTTAGTTAATTGAAGACACAAAATATGTGTTTAGGACTTTAGGTAACATAATTGGACTGGTGACTTCTGGCTGATGATATGCATTTAAGGAATGGCTTAACAACTTCTTTGTATCGAGTCTAAATTCAACTGTTGGCATACAACTTTTTCAAATTTCAGTTGCACAACTTTTATTAGCTGCACATATGGCTGCTTCTGAGTTTAACGAGAAAAAATTGAGTAGGAGTGTAGGCCGTAGGGTCACTTGAACTCACATACAGTTGCCAATACATCTCATGTGCAGTTGGATTCTACTTATGTGACATTTCAATGGTTCTGCATGATTGTGTATCATAGATGAACTATTGGTCAGTTTTTGGACAATGTTGTTTGATTAAAAGAAGTTTCCTAGATTTATGTCTAATTTGGTTACTTGATTCTGTTTGATAGAGCTTGCAACAAATATCAATGGCTTACAGACGCTGTCTCTTGATAAGAGGAAAACTCATTGATAAGAAATGTCACCCATCTTTAAGTTATCTTTTCCATAGTGATGAACGTAAACATGAATGTCCAAATGAAAAATTATCTTCGGCGGAAGTTGGTCATCTCCAGAAAAGGTCATTTGGAAGCTCTATAAATGTATCACCAGGGTTTGCTGCCTCTTCTCAGCATGCAATAAATTCAAACAGTTTCCTCGTTCCATGCTCTGGATATTCCTTTTGCCGATATATGTCTACAATTAATCAGGGTTCTAATAATATTGACTTCACGAGTGATGTAGCCAATGTCCTAACAGACACAACCATGGAGACTGTTGCCTCTCAGGCTCCTGCACTTAATGAAGTTGCAATCGCTGCTGCTGATTCATATTTACCTGTTCAAGCTTTGCAGTATTTCATAGATTATGTGCATACCTTCACCGGATTAAACTGGTGAGTTTATATGTACCTTGTCCCAGGACTTTCAAGATATATTAAAAAGAAATCAAAATTTTGAGCTTTGCAATAATAAGATTGAAGCTAAGAAACCACATGATTAAACCAAGAAATGCCATGGGAAGATATTTTGTGGTGCGATGCCCTGAGAAGTTGTTGCTTATCTTACAAACAAACCAAGCTGCATGGATTCGAAGGATTTTCTGGCACACATGTGGGTTGCATGTACTTTTTTATTTCAGGGATTATGGGTTTGAATTAACATACCTTTTGTTAAATATCTTGTTTGGTAGAGATGGATCCAATCTTGTGATGTTATGTGTCCAAATGTCAAGTTTTAATGGATACCATAGATTGGCCCAAAAAATACTCTCATTAAAGATATAGCATTTAAAGACTCTCTTTAAAATGATTTGGGGATTTCTTGCTTGATATGAAGAACACTATTTACTTGGGAATGAATTCCATGATTGATAATAATGGAGAATTTGAATCTTGGGCTATTCTCTTGACTGCTTCATTTTTCATTTCATTTTAGGTTAACACGATTGTTCTTTTACTTATTTATATTATAGAACATGATGCACATTCTGGGTTGATATTCCATTGTTTTCTTTATTCATGTTCCATGAGAGATTTGGCTCGCTAAAATTGAGACGAAACATTTTACTGTATCACTTATTTCTTTCAGGTGGGCAGCTATTGCTCTAACAACCCTCCTTATTCGAGGTGCAACACTCCCGCTCTTAATAAATCAACTCAAGGCCACCAGTAAGCTTACTGTATGTTACACTACCTATTACCATGTTTTTGTTTCTTATGAAATCTAAATGAAGGAACGACAATTACCTCCCCTGTTCCTTCCTGTTATTTTCCCCAAAATTAGATTTGTCAAAAATTTGATGGGAAGAGGCCTTCATCACTCCCTTTCTCTGTTTCTCCTTATTAAATTAAGACTGCCAAACAAGGGTGAGACTGTCAAGAAAAAATTTCCTTTCTTCCTTCTCCATTCCTTCTTTGACCTTATTCTAAAAAGCCCCTTAAGCCTTTTTTTTTTCTTTTCCATGATTGCATTCACAATTGTTTTATACTTTTATTTTTGCATAGTTATAAATATTGCAACTAATTATACCGTTTCATGTGTTCAGCTAATGAGGCCTCACCTGGAGGACATTAAGCAAGAGATGCAAGATAAGGTAACTGTTTTATATGTCATGAAGTCATTTTTCTGGATTAGCGGTAATAGTTGCTATTAATAAAATGGTATTTGTTGTAGCAATGCTACTGATCCTGTTATGCAAGTGTTAATGCATCTGCACCAAGAAATGTCATATTGCCACGACCCTATATCAGAAAGTTGTATTCTCCAGAAGCTATTTTTCTATATGAATAATGATTATCTAAATTGTAGGTTTACCCGTTAAATATCGGAACTATTGTCCTGTGTCTTGGATGGAACTCTAGCATTCTGAATTAGATCCTTTTAATCAGTCTCCATTTGCTCTGTAAAAATGTGGTTATTCAATTTCAAGTGAAATACAGTCTAGAACATGTTGTAAATATGATGCTCAATAGGCACCAATCTTAAATATTATCTATATCCATGTTGTTGGAGAGACATCACCAAGTGTTATTATCCAAAACAAACGCTTCTCTAAGTACAATAACATTAATCTTTAGAGAGATAAAGTCTGGAACCTGCTGTAAATACATTTCCCAATAGGCACCAACCCGAAATATGATGTGTCTCTGAAATTTTATAATATTTTTGTCTATATTTTGTTCACTTTTAAGTTGCAAGTATTCTCTTATCCATATCCTTGTTGGATAACATGTATGAGACGCTACCAAATGCTTTTCTCTAAAAGAAATGCTTCTCTAAGACAATAACTTTCATCGTTTAGGCTATGGATCCCATGGCTGTTGCTGAAGGTCAAAAGAAGATGAAGATGTTGTTCAAAGAGTAAGTAGTTTCCCAGTTTTCCTATAAGGAACTTCCTTGGTGGGTGGCATTAGTTTTATGGTGATTTTTATGCCATGATTGAACCATGCAATCCGTCATCTTATGTAATTTTCATTTCATGATATAATGTATTGATGGAACAATCTTTGTGGTGACTACCAAAGCTGAAATCAATAAATGGTCCCTTTTAGTCTTTTCTCTGCCATAAATTTGTGGCCTAGCGTCATGGTCTGATCCCTCAAATGCAGCGTAGCATGTGCTTCTGTCATGTTTGAAAGGGAAAGAGTCTCTGGCCATGCACAAAAATCTGAGATTTAAAAATTGGTTTTCAGATAGGTGTGTGATCATTGAGTTTGTGGAAGGATACTTGTTATAGTTAAACATTAAAGAATTTTGAGATTATGATATAACTAATCTTACTCACTTGTCTCTGGCATTTTGGAACTAGGATTTTATGCATAAACCAAAACTTTGGATTCTTTGTTTCTCCATGGTTTATTTTATCATTGTAATTTTGGTAATGCAGATATGGTGTGAGTCCATTTACTCCATTGAAAGGACTCTTCATTCAAGGTCCTATCTTTGTCAGCTTTTTCCTTGCGGTAAGACACTTTTCGAGTTCAAGTTCTTGCTGTTAAATTTAAATTTTTGAGTTTGATAAATGTATTAATTATCTTTTACCTTATTCATCCTTGTATCATTTCCCAGATAACAAACATGGCTGAGAAAATGCCATCGTTCAAAAGTGGTGGCGCCTACTGGTTCCTTGATCTCTCAACACCAGATACCTTGTACATTATGCCAATTCTGACTTCATTGTCATTCTTAATAACAGTAGAGGTGAGCGTGTTTCTCTATGGAAACTTGTTTTTCAACTTTCTATCGATTCTCGTTCTAGATTTGTCTTTTTTCTTGCCTGAATGTTTTGATGATACTTATCTTCTCTTCTACTGTAAATTTTATCTTGTAAATTTACTGTATGAGGTAGCTAAAAAGGTAGTGTACTATAGAAACCATTATGTTAAGCTTATTTGAAACACACAGACACACAAATCCATATTTATCTTGTTGCATGTGAACTTCTGGGATAAATTCATGGTCTGAAGGGATAATGTATCACATCCAAGAAAAAAAGGCCAAAGAAAATTGACTTTCATAGGAATGACCTTTTCAGTTTCCTATATATTTGTTTTTATATTCTTTACTATGATCTATTAGGTTCTTTTTTTAGGTAAAATAATGATTTGATGGGAGTGGTGTTGCCCATTATTTTTATATTCATATTTATATATATATTTTCCACTTATTGCTCTACAGTGCAATATGCAAGAAGGTATGGAAGGAAATCCTGTTGCTAGCACCATGAAAAATGTCTCTAGGGTTCTTGCCGTTCTTACGGTTCCTTTTACCATGGGATTTCCAAAGGTAAACTCTTCCAGCTTAGCCTTACTTGAACGGATTAAATTCCCTTTTCTCCAACCTCTGCACTTCAAATAGTTGCAGCTCTCTATTTCATTGTTCTGCTAGAGTTGGTTTCATTTTAGCTTTTCTGTAATAAAGTTATAAGGCATACTTTTTATGGGGCATAGAATCCATTTATGCTTTCAGCCTATAGAATATGATCAATAACAGAATGATTTTAGACTTTCAGAAAAGACAAGTCACTGATTGCAAATGGCACATAATAGTCAGTTTTTCTATATATTATAATTGTTGGTTATCCGGCGTTTAAAAAGAAATGAAAAGAATATACATGTCTCTAAATGCCTATTCAAGCTTCTTTTCAAAATCTTTTTATTCTCTCCTGATCTCGGTCCTTCATCTCCACTAATGATGGATAAAGGGAGGATTCATATTGCTCATGGCTACATGGAGTGCTTGGCTGTTTGTTTTTCCCTGCGACGAGTATCTTTACTTTGCTTCAACATTTGTACGCAGTCTCAGTTGTCATTTGTGTAATTTTGCAGGCTATATTTTGTTACTGGATTACATCAAATTTGTTTTCACTTGGGTATGGACTGGGTAAGGCATTTCAAGTTCTTTATATGAGCAGAATTGTTTTCTTTATATTGTTTGGGACATGCATGCATAATCATTGTCTTGTAAGGCATATGGTTAGCTTTTGTTTTCATGGATAATTAAGTTGGACGGTGACTTTCAGCTATTGGCCGGTTGATCCTCCCATGATCGTTATTAGGGGGTCTCTTGAATTTAAGAAATGTTGAACCTAGTTCAATTGAATTTTTGTCGTTAGTTTCATTATTTTGTAGATTTCATTTTTAGTGAGTCCTTGACGACTGCATTGCAAGGTCACAAAATTTGCAATATTTTAAGAAAACTGGTCCTTCTGTAGCATAAGCTAGCTGCTGGCACTCCTATCAAGTTTAATACCCCAGTATTTTTTGAGTAACGTCTGATCCGCTGCTATCATTTGGCCTCAATTCTGTTTTAGAGGATGTTAATTCCAGTAAAGCACCAAAACATTCTAAACTTTCAATGAAGTACCAAAGGTCCTTAAGTGGGCAAAATTTTAGTTAAATTACTTGAATGCCCTCATAATTCACTCCCCCCTCATAATTTAAAATTGTTTTCCTAGGTGTTTTGACACTTTTGTCTTCCTAGATTTGCAATTTGTTAGAAAATAATTTGCGATTGACCTTGTTCTTTCTAAGATTTAATTTGTAAAAATTTTTCAGTTGTGCAATTAATCAAGTTCTTTTGAAATCATTTCAAAATGGGTGAGATAATATCGCTAATATTATTTGTGCATGAATTTTGTAGGGCTTAAAGTTCCCGGCGTTAAGAAAGCTTTAGGCATTCCAAATATGCCTGCAGCAGCGCCCACCAATGCACCGCAATCCCCCTTCTCTTTTTTTCCAACAGCAAAGAAAGATTCATCAGCGACGATGACGACGATGACAGAATCAAGTGTGGCACCAAACGCAGCACCAGTTGAACAAGCGAAACTTCCAGGTCAGAAGATATCTTCTTCATCTATGATTAGTCAGAGGCTCAGAAGATTAGAGAAACAGGCTAAAGGAAGAAAGAAGAACAAGAGGCAGTGAAAAAGACTCGCCTTCCTAGACCATGCCATCTAAAGGTGGCTCTGTGATTTGATTTTGTAGTGTCTATTATCCTCTGAAATAGTAAGTAGGGAATTCATTATATATTACTTGGATGAACAGAGGCTAGGCGATAATCCTATTAATTTATGATAATGTGCGATTTCCTGGGGAAAAGTTTTGTTCTTGTTTTGCTGTATGCTAAAAATAAAAGTTTTGGTTCCGAGATTGTTTTCTGTGAATAGGTTGCAATGAGAAGGGCAACCTTCACATATACATATTCTTGCCGAGTCATCATCATAGGGTCAAATGTTTGTACCTGAGAATTGGGAAATGCCCAAGTTTTTAAGTATTCTTACTTAGAACAACTTGTGAAGCAGATAAACATGCACAATTTTGTTCAATTTCCCACCAAATTTGATAGAGTTACCAGAGTAAGTATTATTTTTACTTTAAATTCCTGTCAGGTTTTCTGTCCAAGGATCTTACTCTTGAATCCGGTAAATGTGAATCCTAGACATGAGAGGAGATGTGAGCTGTTTCTTCACTGAAGCTTCTTTTTTATGTCTGAGGATGCTGTTGTCATTTCTCACCCTCTGAGCTGGACTGTTCCTTGGTCTAAAAAGTCTCGACAGAATTCTTTAGTTTGAGAAGTTACTAGTTTTTCATTTGAGAATTTCGTGTTTCGACTAATTTGCCCTACTCGCTTCTCTGAATTTTCATTTAGATGTCTGAGTTCCATCGTCCTGAATAAGATGTTCATCTTTGAACGGTTTTCAAATTTGAATCCGTCAAAAATCACGTAATGAGTTGTGCAAGTTTTCTCTAGGCTGATATGACACTTTTAAAAAGAAAAATAACTCAAGAGTTGGGTTAACTAATTTGACTTTATTCAAAAGAAGTGTTATTTATTCAAGGATACAAAATGACTACGTTTTTTAAATGTTATCCCTTGTCTCTAATACGAGCTAATTATGTGTTAGAGTTGGTTTTAACTATAAAATCCTAATTCATTATATTTCTTATATTTATAATTTTTTAAATATTAATTTATCTAGTTTATAAATTAATATATAATTTAATTTTATGCAATAATATTTTAAGGAGAGCAAATTGCATTTGTTAAAATTAACTAATTTTTTTTTTTTTTTACATTTTCTTAATCTACCGCAAATAAATTAGGTGGCTATTATATTTTAAGAAGTGGGGCAAGTTATACTTTTCTCAGAAAAAAAATTGGGAGTTTTTGTAAGGGAAAATTCCATTAAAAGACATTTGAATTACACATATTCAAAATTAGGTCATTAAATTTAACAAATTATAAATCAGGTCAAATGTTTTAAAATAGGATTTTATAATATAATCTTCTTACCTTTCTACCCTTTATTTGATTATCTCTGCTGATCCCTATCTCTCTTCTCCTATCCACCTATGAGTTTTAATCCATTATAATACTCCAAGTCGTTTCATTTTAATCCTATCCATCTATCATCAACGCATCACTTCACCTTTCCCCTCTTCATTGCCTGTCGACCTTCCAAAAAACCCTCCCTCCTCCGTCTCCTCATCCCTTCACCGCCACACATGGAGGCGGTCAGTTCTCAGCCCAGGATCATCCCAAAATAACATTTCTTCATGTTTTTTTGAGATAAATTACCTACATTGTGAACTTTCAAATTGAAATAGGAATTCTACTGCCATATTTCTTTTTTCATCTTCTTCAACCCAAAATCGTTTATCTTTGACTACCCAAATGAATCCTAAAAGAAAAAAAAGCATTTATCTTCGACCATCTAAGATGAATATAAAAAAATGACCCTTATATGATTATCTTCATGGCCTTTTTTTTTATGATAATTATCTTCACGGATTTTCTAAAAAAACCCGTTCTCCAAAATGTAAACTTGCATCAATAGAACCGCTCGAAAGAGTCGCATATTGTAATCTTGCCACATTTGCTGCTAGAGTATTGTTCCCATGAGAAGAAGATGACAAATGATGATAAAAAAAAGTTTAGAAACAAAGAAGGAATTGTTGGGTAAGACACAGTGTAGAAAATATTAGGAGAGATAATAAAGGGTAGTATGGTAAAATCATTAAATCCTGAAATTCTAATTTAAGACATATGACTTAATTTAGGATTTGTTAAGTTTAATGACCCAATTTAGAATTTGGGTAATTCAAGTGTCTTTTATATGAATATTTCCTTTTTGTTTTTATTTAATTAATCAAAGTCCTACATCAATGGGGCAAAAATAATAAAATAAGAGACGGAAGTAACATATATAAAAACAAGCCACCATGTTTGAATTCACAAGAAATGTGGAACTTCATGACGGAAACAAAAGTTTGGGATGAACACGCAATGCCTCAGAAGTAGCTATTCAACTCTGATTACCTATGCATGAGTTTGCCTCGTTATGACTCTGATTACAAATATGCCAGAGATACAAATGGATATATATAATTCAATAATATACATAGATAAATAATTTGAGAACTATATTTAGTTTCTTTAGTCTTTTTAAAAAAAAAAAGTAAATTAACTTTTATATTAAAAATTAAAAATAGTTATTATTATTAAAAGGAAAACAACAACTCTATGGTCTATCCATTGATAATATAGATCCAGCCTACGGATTCAATCCTCCCGGGTTGGATTGGAAAAAAGAAGCACCTTGAGGTGTTTCTTGTAGATCGCCTAACCCATAACCGCAGCTTTTTTTTTTAAACCATTGTTTCTCTTTCTCTCTCATTCTGATCGAGGTCTATCACTCCCAGCTAAGTGCTAACCCATCCGCTGCGACCTCCTCATTTTTTCCTTCAACCAGCGATTTACAAGTAATTTATGAGTTCCTTTTCCTTTTCTTTTATTTAGTTACAGAATCTAAGATTTGTTTTTGGATGACTGAGTAGTTTAGGTTGAAATAATTGATGTGCCTACTGGACTTTAGCAATTTAGTATATATTGATGTTTGAATGAACATTGGGGATGATAGACACATACAAATAGTAAAGTTAGTGGAAGAAGGACAAATTTATATTATGGGAGCCGAAACTGTTACGTTTTCATGGATATGTAGAATAAGTGAGTGAATTATTATTGGAGGGACGTAAACTAGTTAACCACAATACACACATAGCTCAAGTCCCACGCTATGGAGGACTCTTTTTTGTTGTTTAATGAACTGTGACTTTTATGTATGCCTGCGCCATTAGTAATTAAGTAGTGACCTTGCCAATACGTTAATAGACAACGGACCACCCACTTAACTAACAAGGAATAAGTAAGCACTATGCCATTATTATTGTTAATTAAGTGTTTCCATTATATGGCAATAAATAAATTATTGATGGGGATAAGAGTGAATTGGTTAAGACCCGTCGTGGGCTTGATCCAATGGTCACGAGCAGAACAGTGAGGTGAGTCAGTGAGAAATGAGATTAGGGGCCAATGGTGGGACCCACGTATCCTTCATCCTTAGGGTAGCCCCACCCAATCCCCCCCCCGGGGGGTCTGTCATCTGTGTGTGAGACAAGTGACGCCTTGTGTCCTTCTCTCTGGTTCATCCTGACCTGATAGTTTAAGTTATTATCTGATGAGAGCGCCATTAAGCATTGTAGATCATAGATAGCATATGATATGAGATTGGGATCAATATAGAGAGGAGCTCACATTTTGATTGACTCAGTGAAGTAATTACAATGACAGCACTAGTTTGCCTTATCATATCTCTATACAGAGAAACCTAAACTAATCATGTAAAGGGTTCACTAATTTGACTTAATTCAAAAGAAGTGTTATTTATTCAAGGATGCAGAGTGATTACGTTTTTTAAATGTTAATATCCCTTGTCCCTAAAATGAGCTAATTATGTATGGGATTTGGTTTTAACTATAAGATCCTAATTCATTTTATTTTTCATATTTATCATTTTTTCTAAACTAATTTATCTATTTTATAATATAATTTTACACAATAATATTTTAAGGAGATCAAATCTCATTCATTAAAATTAGCTAATTTCTTTTTTTCATTTTCTTAATCTACTACAAATAAATTAAATAGCTATTATATTATAAGAAGTGGGACAAGTAATACTTTTTTTAGAAAAAAAATTGGGAGCTTTTCTTTTAATTTAATCAACCAAAGTCCTACATGAATGGGGCAAAAAAAATAATAAAATAGGAGGGAGAAGCAACATATATAAAAACAGGCCACCATGTTTGAATTCACAAAAAATGTGGAACTTTAAACGGAAACAAAAAAAAAAAAAAGTTTGGGATGAACACGCAATGCCTTAGAACGAGCTATTCAACTCTGATTAGCTATGCATGAGTTTTGCCTCGTTAACCTGATGCATGCACCATATGTCATGGATGTTCTCTTAGAAAACCTAAGCACCCCATCTTCGGATAGCTCTCTCAGACTTTATTTATTTATTTATTTTTGTCTTCACACTGATTTAAATTTAGACGTCATGTAGTGGCCAAAACCCCTTCTACTATGACCGACATTTGTTTGCGAGGTTTGTAAGGTTTGTTGTTAACCTTTACAATGATATCCTATCTACCATTACTATCTATATATTAAGACAAACAACATTTCTGATTTTGTCATACGTAGGGACTTTGGAGCTCCTCATCTTGAATTGCTTCACCACTTTCGTTTGAATTTTATCCTCTAATTTTTTTTTCCCAAACAAGTATATGATGGTATTTGTTATTGTTGGCTTATTCAAATTTAAACATTGATAGGTCATCCATGAAGACAATTCGAATCCTTAAATTCTTTTAAGTGAATTATTCGAACCCATAAATTTATTTAAAGGGGATTGAGTTGATTTTCTTTCAAATTGTAATGATTTTTCTACTTAATGACCACTTTCTAGTTTACTCATACTCTCCAAGTATTGCCTCCGGTAATTAATATAACAACCAGTTAATTTTTCTTGAGAATATTCAAAAAGTTTAATAAATTATTTAATTATAATGCATATTCTGAAATGTTTATGCATATTATTAGATCATATATCAATTTATAATTAAGTCAAATTACTTTTGAAAAAATGATAATTATATCAATTAATTAGTTTCTTTAGTCTTTTTACAAAAGTTAATTGACTTTTATATTAAAACTGAATATAGTATTAATTACATTTTTTTTATTATTGTCTCTATTTAAATCTGATACATTTATTTTACCATCTGTACGTAACTTCTGTGTCGGCAATTTATAGTGTTAAACACGGCTTAATGCAATTCTTGTTTATTTTTAAACAAATGACTTAATTATCTCTTTTTCATTATTATGGGAGGGTTAGGTATATGCCTTGTGATAAAGATCGAAGGTGAGAAGGAAATGAAAGAAACAGTGATAAAGTTCTATACGCAAGAAGGATTACCTCTTGGAGAATTAGTTATAATACAAATAGACTGTCTAATTCAAATAAAATACAAGCACTTCCTTTTCCAATAAAAGCATGAAATAAAATGAAGAAAAA